>JAVJIF010014152.1:0-123548 GCA_038442645.1 Agave tequilana | reverse complement strand
GCATCATACCCTCTGTATCTATAAAAACCCATGGGACTTTCACTGAAGGAGATATCCAGAGTTAGAGTTGTATTGTTGCTTTGTTTGTAGCTTTTGTAGTTGTTGTTTCCTTCTTCTTCTAGTTTTAGTTTAGCCATTAGAGTGAAAGAGAGAGAGAGATGTGTGTAAAAGTGTATTTGAAGGTGGCAATCTAATATAAGTAACTACTTCTCTTTCTCCTTTCCATTTACTAGTGCTTTCCATTTACTTTTAATTTCTTGTTGTAGTGTAACTCCCTCTCTTTACCTCTTCTCTTTTGTTGTTTCTCTTCTCAAGCATATCTAACAACTTTCTCATTGCATGGCTAACTAACTACTAACCCATTAATCTCTAACAACTTGATTGATGAACCCAAATGAGTCAATAGTGTCAACTAAGCCTTGTGCAAATAAGAGTTATGATATCTTAAGATGAGGGTTCTAACTCTAACTTACATTCAAGTATTCACTTTCTTATATTTCATGCTTAACGGGTTTTTGATGATCTATGGATTGCATGCTTTACTTGTTTTCGTAAGTTAGAGATTTTTCTTTTAACTTTGCCGATACCATTAGTGCACTTGTGTCTTCCCCTATTCTTGCCTTCAATTAGATCTTGATAAGAGAATGTTCAAGTTTTTGTCGTGTTAAGCTAAGTTATAGAAGAACTTTCACTCGATTTCCACATGAATAGTTCTTATGCATAAGGGGATGCTTGCCTATGATCCATCGTGAGGCTACATCTTCAAGAAGTTAGGGATTAGTGGGAGAACTTAGTAGAAAGTTAGCCATACGTTTTTACCATTAAGAAAATCTAACTTTAAAAACACCAAATCATTTTCAAACAACTCTTGAATCCAATTTGTTTTCATTTTTCAATTCTTTATTTAAAATAAAGAACTTTCTTTTTTCTTGAACAAAGAGCCGCATCAAGCTTCCATCGCTCTCCCTCCTTGTGGATAGACCCGTATAGCCACTTCGCTACTACGGAAGAATCATAAAAGCAGTAACATCGACCCACACTCTTTTTACTTATTCTTGTGCTTGCTTTTTGCCGAACAAATTTTGGCGCCGTTGCCGGGGAGGGAACGACTTTATTGTTTAATACTAAAGATTTTTCTTTGTTCTTGTGTGGGAGAAGTACGAAAGAGCACACTTTCACGGGAAGCAAAAGTGGTGGCCAAAGACGTTGCACGAGGATTCTGGATTCATTTGCCCTCGATAAAATTCATGTAAAAGCGAGTTTTTTTGATTGAAGTACTAACAAACTCGTTTGCAGGGTTACCGAAAGCCGCTAAAAATTGCTTTCTAAGTTTTTTTAGTTCTCTTGAATGTTTCACCTTATACATGTGTAATAAACTCAACAGAAATTCATTTGTTGCTTAATTGAAATTTGGATTAGACTTTTGCATTTAGGGCACGTGTCTATTTAATTCATTCAATTTCTGTTGAAGTGTGCTGGAGAAAAGGTACGTGTGCATTCATATAGAATAGGACTAACATTTTGGAGTAATTTATCGCTTTGAGTGTTACCTTGTTGTGAATAAACTGTACACTTGCACAATTGACATTAGGGCAAAACCCAAATAAACAAGATAAGGTGGGGATTTCATCACTCTTTCTTAGCCCAAAAACTATCTCCAAGTGCACTCACACTATCCCAAGTCTTAACTAAAAATTGATAGATGTTGGCCCCAGGGACATCTCGGACTCACTAAGAGATTAACCGAGGTTGAAAATTGCAAGAACTATACTCCTACAAAATTGGTGTCTAAGGAAAGTGGATTGAGAGGCAAAGCCTCAAAAGCTCCGTGGTTTGGCGTAATTAGGCCCGTGGCTCACGCCCGGATACCTCCCCCCGAGCTTTGCCCTTTCCTGGCTGATTAACTTGTAGGTGAGTTCCTGCAACAACCTTCCCCAGAGAATCGACCAGTTAGGAGTCGTCTAGGTCCAAGTACCTTAGACTAAGGCTTGGTGGTTATTTTTCTTTCTTTTGTTTGTTTTTTATTCTTTTTTGATTGTTTGTTGTTTTTACGTTGTGTGTGGTGTGCTACATCCAAGAGTGGGTAAGAGATCATGTATCTTCCAGATTAACCAGAAATACTTCTCTACCCTTACAACCAGAACGGTGATGGCGTCACTTCAGGATAGATTTTACCCGATTAGAACCTCACTTCCATCTTGCATAAAACTTCCTGAAGCAAACGGAAATAACTTTGAGTTAAATCCTTAATTCATCAACACTCTCCCAAAGTTTCATGGTTTAGAATCGGAGGACGCATACTTCTTTGTTAGGGAATTTGAAGAAGTGTGCCTCATGATGTGTATACCGCAGCTAGGAGATGATACCGTTAGGTTATGTTTCATCCCTTTTTTCCTAAAGGACCTAACTAAGTAATGGTTGTACAGTTTGCGGTAGATTCTGTCACGACGTGGGATGATTTCGTCATGGCCTTCTTGAAGAATTTTACCCAATTCACAAAACTACCATCATTAGGAAGAATATCATGCAGTTTAGGCAAGAACCGAGCAAACCATTTTGGAGATACTTTAAGCGATTCAAAGATCTCCTAGCTCAGTGCCCTCATCATGTGGAGAAATGGCATCAGTGCCAGATTCTCTACGATGGTTTAGATTATCAGACGAAAATCCTTTTAGAAACCATGTGTCAGGGAGGGTTCTTGCAGAAGGATGAGAATAAGGGTTGGGATTTATTTGAGGATTTAGCTCAGAAAACCCTGCAATGAGAGCTAGCCTCGGAAAAACCTAAGAATTCACAATATATAGCTTTAAGAAGAGGGCTCCTATCTCTAAAATCATCCATAGCTGCGAGGCTAAGATTGCAACCCTAATGAGGAGGATCGAGGCTCTAGAGACAAAAGAGCCCGCCAATGTTAACCAAATCAACCCACCACCAATTCACAATCTGGGTTATTCATACTGTCAGACATCAAACCATGTCTTTGAAAAGTGCCCATGTTTTTCATGCCCAGCAAGTGCCACCGGAACACCTGAACGCGGCTTACTCACGGCCGCCTCACAATCCCTACTCCCAGACATACAATCCAGGTTGGAGGAATCACCCAAATTTCTCCTGGGCCAAGAACAATCCTCCTAGGCCTAATTTCTCCAATAATTTTCACCATCCCAGTCCTTCACCAATTTTCCCAGTCAAGCTCCATCTTCCTTCTCTCAAAGTTCTCCAATGAAAAGAAATTCAGTAAGTTGGAGGAGAGCATGGAAGATTTTATAAAGTCCCAAACCGCTTTTATGCAAAACCAGGGACAAATGC
This sequence comes from Agave tequilana, assembly GCA_038442645.1. Lineage (NCBI taxonomy): Eukaryota > Viridiplantae > Streptophyta > Magnoliopsida > Asparagales > Asparagaceae > Agave > Agave tequilana. The sequence continues at coordinate 120,239 of JAVJIF010014152.1, read as the reverse complement.
TGAACAACCATTCACAGGCTATATCGAGATTGGAAATGCAGATGAGCCAATTAGCTAGCTCCCTAAGTGAAAGACCAAAGGATACTTTACCTAGTCAGCCGAGTTAACCCCCAAAACCTCCAATCAAGCATATGAAATTCAGGATCCCTCGATCAACTAGTGTAATACTGTTCACACACTTCAATCTGAAAAGAAGGTAGACAATCAGGTCTACCAATAGAAAAATTCAGTCCATCCCGATCCTACTCCAGCCTCCACCTCTGCTAGTTCCTCCCAAACTGCTTTTCACACATCTGACGAGGACAAAACTGCTGAACAAGTTCATAAGCCTGTAGCACCCCGTTCCAATAGGCTTAGGAACAATAATAAGAATATGCACATGGAAAAGATGCTAGAGATGTTCAACAGGTCAAATTGAATGTGCCTCTTCTTGATACTATCAACAAGTCCCAACTTATGCAAAATTTCTTAAGGATATGTGTACTAAGAAGAGAAAGACAAATGTGCCCAAGAAAGTGTTCTTGGCAATGAACATAAGTGAAATTCTGTCTGGTCCCATTCTGTGAAATACAAGGATCCCAGATGTCCCACCATTTCCTGCAACATAGGACAGACCGAAATCAGTAAAGCACTTCTTGACCTGGGAGCAAGTATCAACTTGCTACCTCTCTCAGTATATTAGCAACTTGGGGTGGGGAGATAAGCCCAACTCGAGTCACCATTCAGCTAGCTGACTGATCTGTGAAGATCCCGAAGGAGAAAATCACAGATGTCCTTATCCGGGTCGGGGATTTCATCTACCCCGTTGACTCATTGTGCTTGAGACCCAACCTATGTCCAATTTAAGGTCTCAAACTCTAGTCATCTTAGGGCGCCTATTCCTTGCTACAGCCAATGCCATAATCAACTGTAGGAATGGGTCCATGCGATTGATCTTTGGAGACATGACGAAGGAAGTCAATGTCTTCAATCTTGGAAGACAACCCAGGGATGTCAATGATCAGACGTTTGAGGTCAATTCTATTGAAAACCTGACCAATGAGCATGATGAAAGTATGGAGATAGAAACGGAGGCAGAGTTTGATCTGGAGGCTGAGGATTTTGATCTAGACCAGATCGTAGATTAAGCAGTGGATCGAGCGTCAAGCCCAAGTGTATCTCATCATAGGATTGAAAGTTCGGAGATTGCCTCCAATGAAGCAATACCTTCCCTAGAGCTAAAAATCTTACCTGAATACCTCAAGTACGCCTACCTGGGCGGAAAGGACACCTTGCCAGTCATCATAGCATCCCATCTGACTGAGCAATAAGAGGACAACTTACTGTCTATTTTGAAAAGACATAGGGAAGCCATTGGATGGATGATGAAGGACATCAAAGGGATAAGTCCAACCATAGTGCAACATAGAATCCATTTGACTGATGAAGCAGCCCCTAGGAGGGACCCACAACGCAGGCTTAACCCACTCATGCAAGAGGCAGTTAAAACAGAAAATTTGAAACTATTAGATAATGGGATCATTTATCCCATTTCTGATAGCCAATGAGTTGGCCCTATCTTCATGCGGTCTCAAAGAAAGATGGCTTTATGGTGGTTGAAAATGAGCAAAAAGAGTTGGTATAGACAAGACTGCCTACAAAGATTCGTGTCTGTATTGACTATAGGAAGTTGAATGCAGCTACCCGTAAAGACCATTTCCTGCTACCTTCATCGACCAAATGCTTGAGGGTTTGGCTGGACATGAGTACTACTGTTTCCTAGATGGGTACTCGGGATATAATCAAATCCCTATTGCTGCAGAAGACCAGGAAAAGACCACGTTCACCTGCCCGTTCGGAACCTTCGCTTACCGACGCATGCCCTTTGGATAATGCAATGCTCTCACAACATTCCAATGGTGTATGCTTAGTCTTTTCTCCGACATGGTAGAACATTTTCTTGAGATTTTATGGATGACTTCTCTATCTACGGGATTCATTTGAACAATGTCTTCATCACCTAGAGTTAGTTCTGCAAAGATGTAAGGAGAAGAACCTAACTCTAAACTAGGAGAAATTGCCACTTCATGGTGAGATAGGAGATTGTCCTAGGCCATGAGATATCTAAGAGAGGCATTGAAGTGGCATGGCAAAAGTAGAAGTGATTGCTAAGCTTCCACACCCAAAAGCATCAAGGATGTTAGATCCTTTTTAGGGCATGCTGGGTTCTACCGACGGTTCATTAAGGACTTTAGCAAAATTGCGAGGCCCTTAACCAACCTGCTCATTAAGGACGTGCCCTTTGATTTCAACGATGAATGTTTAAGTCATGGGGAAGCTTAAGCAAGAACTTATTTCTGCGCCTAATATTTTTGCTCCTGATTGGGCACAACCATTTGAAATCATGTGCGATGCCTCTGATTTTGCTATCGGCGCTATTCTTGGATAGCGCATTGACAACAGGCAGCACGTGATTTACTACTCGAGTAGGACCTTGAATGATGCCCAATAGAATTATACAACGACCGAGAAGAAATTCTTGCCGTTGTCTTTGCGTTAGAGAAGTTCCGATCATATTTGTTAGGCTCGAAGACAGTATGAGGTATATAAAATGTTATCGCTGATCATCTATCATGAATTCTGAACGCACCCATCATACCAGCTCCGATCAATGAGGATTTCCCAGACGAGCACATCCTGGCCCTTTTCAAGGAACCCTGGTATGCGGACATAGTTAATTACCTGGCCACTAGACAATTACCCGCTGACTGGATAAAGCAAGACCAGTGTCATTTCTTTGCATAAGTACGGTACTTCTTCTGGGAAGACCGTATCTTTTAAGTATTGTCCTGACCAGATTATTCGACGATGCATACCAGAGAAGGAACAGAGGAGTGTGCTAAGCTTTTGTCATGAACTTGCATGCGGCAGACACTTCGGTCCCTGCAAAACTGCAGAGAAATTTTACAAAGTGGGTTCTACTGTCTCACTTTGTTCAAAGACTCATTCCACTTTTGCAAGTCATGCGCAAATTGTCAGAAGATTGGGAAAATTTCAAGAAGAGACATGATGTCCCTAAACCCGATCCTGGAAGTTAAAATTTTTGATGTTTGGGGTATCAACTTTATGGGACCATTCCCTAATTCCTTCGGCAACCAGTTCATTTTGGTTGCTGTAGATTACGTTTATAAATGGGTAGAAGCTGTGCTAACTAAGACCAATGACAATAAGGTGGTTGTCAAGTTTCTCAAGGAAAACATCTTCTCCCGTTTTAGCACACCCCCCGCTATAATTAGTGATAATGGGCCACATTTCTGCAATACAGTTTTTAAAGCCCTGATGCGAAAATACTCCATCAATCACAATTATCCACGCCGTATCATCCCCAAACAAATGGGCAAGTTGAAGTGACAAATCATCAAATCAAGCTCATTTTGAAAAGACAGTGGGACAAAATCAAAGAGAATGGTCGGTCAAGCTAAACGATGCGTTATGGGCTTACTGAACTGCTTTTAAGACTGTCTTGGGGATGTCTCCGTATAGAATTGTCTTTGGCAAAGCCTATCATCTGCCTGTTGAGTTAGAACACCGAGCTTTGTGGGCTATTAAGCAACTGAATTTCAATCTGACTAAAGCCAGTGAACTGAGGAAATTACAGATCTCAGAGTTGGAGGAGATACGGAATGAGGCCTAAGAAAATGCACGGATCACTAAAAGTAGACTAAATTTTTCATGACCAGATTATCAACCGAAAAAACTTTGTTCCAGGAGACAAGGTTCTGCTATACAATTCTAGGCTTCACATTTTCGTGGGAAAGCTAAAAACTCGTTGGCCCGGACTCTTTATTGTGCGCACTGTCTTTCACACGATACTGTGAAAATTTTCGATCCAAAAAGTAATTAGGAACTCAAGGTGAACGGGCAACGATTAAAGCCATTTCTGACTGCTAAGCCAGAGTTGCACGCTGCAATTGTCCTGTGTCTTTGCAACCCAGTGTATACTTGACTGTCTGCCATCTCACACACTAATAGAAATAAAATTAAAAAATAAAAAAATAAAAAAAATAAAAAAATATATATATTTATATATATATATAATGAATTGTCTATAAATAAAAGAGATTCATTCCAATAAACATACCCTTGGTAAACTTGTAAATACTTTTGTGACCTAGGGGTAAGATTGGAATTTCATCATTTTGTTGTGCCTACTTATACCTCTCCAATCCTCTTTTGCTACCTAACCTGAATTCCTTCTCTAGATCTCAAGAGAGGAGGTCAAGATCCACCTCCCCCCCATAACCCTTCTCTCCCTCCATCAGAAAGCCGCGCCTAGCCCTTTCTGGCCACGGAAACGCGGCCCGTTCCAGGAGTTGCCGCGCCGCCAGCTCCCCCTCTCAACCACACGTCGGAGTTCTCCTCAGTTTTTACTCAGATTTGGGACTCTCTCTGTGGATTGTCTACATGCATTTTTTGTTAGTTTTCCCCCACGATTTCTGGGGGAGGTTTGCAAATTATTTACCCTATCTCTCAATTTCAGATCTAGATCATGGCTCCCACCATATTCCTGAGAAAGCTTTTTCTTGCCTATTAGTGATGTTCAGGTTTATGGGACTATTTTCTTAGATAGGATTCATGAGAGATAGTGGTATGGGTTAGTGTATGATAATTCTGATGGTGACACCTTTTACTGTCGAGACTTGGTGAGGAGCTTTTATTTAGGGATAGATACTGCTTCCATTAATCAAGCCCTTAATCAATCACTGTCCATCTAGACCATGGGAACTTGTTGCTCACCATTGAGGCTATAAAGGAGGTCACCCAGGTGCCTTCCCCTCCTCAGCACATTGCCCCCCTTCCTTTACATGAGTATATGACTTTGATGGGTGTACGATGAACCGAGCAAGATCGTGGTCTTCGGGCAAACACCACCTTCAGAAACATCCATTGTGTTGGCTGTTGGAACTTGTTGCTTATCATGGCTCCCACCATTTCCTGAGAAAGCTTTTTCTTGCCTATTAAGTGATGTTCAGGTTTATGGGACTATTTTCTTAGATAGGATTCATGAGAGACAGTGGTATGGGTTAGTGTATAATAATTCTGATGGTGACACCTTTTACTGCCGAGACTTGGTGAAGAGCTTTTATTTAGGGATAGAAACTGCTTCCATTAATCAAGCCCTTAATCAATTCACTGTCCATCTAGACCATGGGAACTTGTTGCTTACCATTGAGGCTATAAAGGAGGTCACCCAGGTGCCTTCCCCTCCTCAGCACATTGCCCCCCTTCCTTTACATGAGTATATGACTTTGATGGGCGTACGATGAATCGAGCAAGATCGTGGTCTTCGGGTAAACACCACCTTCAGAAACATCCATTTTGTTGGCCGTTGGATTCAAAGAAACATCTTAGGCATAGACCACACAACCTTGTTTAACAGACATGCCTTACAGATTATCCATAGCCTCATGACGAGGCAATATACTGTCTGTCTAAACACCATCCTTCTGCAACAATTGTTGGCCAACTCTCAATGGGCTAGGGGAGTCAAGTATTCTTTGCCCATCTTAGTGACTCGCTTATGCCGAAACTTTCTGCCCCATGAGACCTTTGCTGTGTATGATCGAGTCTTTGTTTCCCCCGAGCGTATCACCAGTGCCAATAACAGTTGTTTACATTCGATCTGGACACCTACCGTCCTGGGCGAGGATATCCCAGCTGAGTCCTCCTCAGAGGACCAGATGGAAGAAGAGGATGACCCTGAGTTCTGGCGGCAACCGCCCCCATCTAATTCCACTGCATTCATGTCCTCCATTTGAAAAGGCATGAAAAAGATTTTTAAAGGCCAGATTTCACTCAGGCGTCAAATGGATGAACAACATACCCGCCTGGCACTTATTGAGGAGACACTTCGGCGTTCACGCTCGGCCGGCCCTAGCACTTCAGCCGGCCCGAGTTGGCGGAGACGGTGATATCATTTCTTCTCCTTATTTATTGCATTTGCATTTACACGACATTCATTGAGGACAATGCATTAGATAGGTGTAGGGGGTGTTCAATTTTCTTCTTTTCTTTCAAAAAAAATAAAAAAAAGAAGGAAAAAAAAAATGACCTCTACAATGAAAAAAGAATTTTATATTCTTTATAAAAATACCAAAAGGTTGTGAGAATTAAGGGAACTGTAGTAAGGAATCTTTATTTTAGCCTAAATAAAAAGAAATATGGGTTTGATTAAGAGTTGGGAGGGACAAGGAAAATAACTCTCATCTTTTATTTAGCTTTAATAGAATATGCATATATCACACACACGCGCTGGGATTTTGAGACATAACTTTGATATAAAACAAAAAAGAAATGAAAATAAGCTGGATAATTGTACCTCAAGAAGCATGATTACTCACGCCAAAAATATATATATAGAAATAAGTCTTGATTTCGTGGCCTACTTTACTTGCATGTTTGACCTGAGGGGTGTTTTTCCACCTGGTGCCCTAAAGCCATCTAGTTTGGGAGTCATCGGTTTGATATGTGTTATACAAGTAAAGTAGAAAGCCTAAAAAACCAAGAGTAAACATGTAGATAAATATTAAATTAAATAACATTCAGAGTTGAGTTAAGAAATCCCAAGCATATCACACTTACACATGACTCATATCTATTTAAGCAAAATAATAGAATGAGTTAGAAGTACAAGATCCTTTCTAAATTTAAGGAAAACCATAATCTCTTCTTTTATGAAAGCTAAAGTAGAGGAGGACTTGTGAGGATTAGACCTAATTTTATAATCATTCGGTCATTTTTACTTAGATAATTGAAAGTTCTTTTTCCTGAAAGAGATTTGCTTAAAACTAACTTTTTTTTTATTTTGTATTTTGTGGGTGCAATCCGCTGAAAACCCTCTAGAGACAACACTCATCCTCTAGGGAACCTAGAGGTTTAATGGCTTGTTACACATGCTCAGTGCAATCGCGTCACTTGCGAAAGTGGTGTAATAACTTTTTTTTTATTTAGCCCTCTTTTGTTTTGATCAGGGACGAGCAAAAAGATAAGTGTGGGGGTGTGATTAGTGTTAGTACTTGCATATTTTCATCACATTTGCATACTTATCTTAATAAAAATCTGTTTATTAATGGGTGTTTCTCCTTGTTTCTAGGTCTATGGCTAGAAGAAGAAGAGAGGCCCAAAAACTCCAACATATTTGAGGATTTTTTTAGAACCAAAAGAGAAGCCCAAACTTGAAGCCTAAATCTATTGAACCAGGGACCAAAGTCAAAAGAGTGGAGGCTGCAACAGGGCACCCATACTGGCACCAGTCTGCAGCCCCTGGCGCCAGCAAACTGGCGCCAGTATGACCGCGAAAATGCGGCCTAGGCCGGGTTTCGACGCCATCCTGGCACCACTCGAGTGGTGCCAGGGGCCTACCCTCCATCCAGTGCACCATACCCTCTGTATCTATAAAATCCCTGAGACTTTCACTGAAGGAGATATCCAGAGTTAGAGTTGTATTATTGCTTTGTTTATAGCTTTTGTAGTTGTTGTTTCCTTCTTATTCTAGTTTTATTTTAGCCATTAGAGTGAAAGAGAAAGAGTGTGTAAAAGTGTATTTGAAGGTGGCAATCTAATACAAGTAACTACTTCTCTTTCTCCTTTCCATTTATTTACTAGTGCTTTCCATTTATTTTTAATTTCATGTTGTAGTGTAACTCCCTCTCTTTACCTCTTCTCTTTTGTTGTTTCTCTTCTCAAGCATGTCTAACTAACTTTCTCATTGCATGGCTAACTAACTACTAACCCACTAATCTCTAACAACTTGATTGATAAACTCAAATGAGTCAATAGTGTCAACTAAGCCTTGTGCAAACCAGAGCTATGATATCTTAAGACGAGGGTTCTAACTCTAACTTACATTCAAGTATTCACTTTTTATATTTCATGCTTAACGGGTTTTTGATGATCTATGAATTGCATGTTTTACTTGTTTTTGTAAGTTAGAGATTTCCTTTTAACTTTGCGATACCATTAGTGCACTTGTGTCTTTCCCTATTCTCGTCTTCAATTGGATCTTGATAAGGGAATGTTCAAGTTTTGCCGTGTTAAGCTAAGTTGTAGGAAGAATTTTCACTCGCTTTGCACATGAATAGTTCTTATGCATAAGGGGAATGCTTGCCTATGATCCATCGCGAGGCTACATCTTCAAGAAGTTAGGGATTAGTGGGAGCACTTAGTAGAAAGTTAGCCATGCATTTTTACCATTACGAAAATTCAACTTTACAAACCACCAAATCATTTTCAAACAATTCTTGAAACCAACTTGTTTTTTATTTTTCAATTCTTTATTTAAAACAAAGAACTTTCTCTTTCTTGAACAAAGAGCTGCATCAAGCTTCCATCGCTCTCCCTCATTGTGGATACGACCCGTATAGCCACTTCGCTATTACGGAAGAATCATAAAAGCAGTAACATCGACCTACACTCTTTTTACTTATTCTTGTGCTTGCTTTTTTCCGATCATTCAGCAGATACAAAACGCGGGGCTTAGGCCCATGTTTCTTCTGAGCACACGAGAACTCACATCTCAGATCCTCAACGCGACGCCCACGTTTTTGTAATTGAACACGAAGCCTGCGTTTCTACATTTAGAATGCGAGGGTCGTGTTTCACCTCACAGATGCGACGTTCAGCAATACGAGATCCGCGTCTCTTCTTAAAGAACATGAGACCTGCATTTTTGTGCCAATACGCGAGACTCGCGTCTCTTTTGCAGAGAACGAGCCTCATGTTTCCAACTCAAAACATGAGCCTCACATCTCTAATACCTACGTTTCAGAGTTATGACATAAGATTCATGTTCACTCTTCGACGGTTAAGGTCAGAGCTAAATCGGAAAGGCCTCTAAGAAGCAAAAGTGATTTGGCCGTACCCGGCTGAGTGGATCTTTTTCCGTACACTCCTAAGTTCAGAGCTCTGACCCTATAGGCCTTCGACGGTAAGGGATCACCGAACCAATATATATACTACTTCAAATCCCCAATAGGGAATGTAGTATCAAACGATGCCATCATGGCTCATTTATTCATCGGCACCCTCAAGGGGGTTACCTTTGAATGGTTCATGAAGCTTCTTGCCAGCTCTATCGAGAAATGGGTCGACCTCGAGAAGCTCTTCAAAGATGATACCGAAGTATCCTTGCCAACTCTCCTTGCCATAAAACAAAATAAAAGTCAATCAGAATGTTTGTGTAGAGATTTCAGATTATGGCGCTTTGATGTCCAAGCAACATGACGCAGTTGATTAGACGGGAAAGGTGTATGTAAATGTATTCGATGTATCCCTTTCTTATCTCCGTTATAGCATAAGGCTATACCGAGTCGATTCTCAGGGAGAGCTAGCGATAGAAGCGTTACGAATCGTAGTGAAGAAATATAAACGAGAATTCTTCTATGTTCTTAAAAGAATAAAACAATCATGGAAAAGAAGTGAAAGAATGGATGGATATGTTCATGATGGAAGAGTGGAAAGAAATCAAAGAAGATTGGATTTGGACTAACAACTAAAAAGAAAAGTGAACTTTGAAGAAGCAAACCATGACTAGCTTACCTTACTACCTTACCAAAGCTTACCAAACTCCGTGATAGTGAAGGCGTGCCTCATGTTGTCACTCCATCGGCGTAAGTTTCGTCTTGCGTGTTGATCTAATTACTTTCTCATGTAGATGAAGGGTGGTTTAACCCATCGGAGAAGAGAAGACCATCCAACTTGCAAGATGAAATAAAGCAATCACCCATGAGTTAGTGAAGATGGCAAGGCTAGTGGTTAGCTAGTACATGGAGAAAGAATTAGCTACAAGCCATGAGAAAAGTAAAACAAAGCATGAATAAAATTGCAAGGAATTAAAGCAAGCAAGTAAAGAAAGCAAGTAAAGAAAGCAAGTAAATTAGACCAAGCTCAAGTAGAGGAAGGAGAATGGATGAATTCTTGTTGCTTCAAGTTGTCACACCTTGATTACACAAGCTCTCTCTCTCACAATCTCTCTCTTTTACAAAGTATCTAGGGAAGGAGAGAGGGACTAAAGAACTAAACCTAGAGAAAAACCTAAGAAAATTACAACAACTAACAATTCTCCTCTCTTCTCTGTTCAGTCTTTGCTCTCAGGTCCTTGTGCTGTTTTTATAGGCTGCAGAGAGAACTCTCCAGAAGAGGGACCAGCTGGCAGAATCTGGGGCTCAACGGCCCAGATCTGCCGCGCGCGCGGGCAAGGCGCGGCAAAATGGAATCCGTTGCGCAACAACTTTCTGTTGTGGGTTGTTACGAGTTTGTTCATCCACGTGGACCTTCTGGAATCTTCAATTGGCGCGCAGATCGTAACTGAATCCAAATTCAAATCTTGGGCTTTGAATAAATCACTTTAATTATTTCTAATTAAAGTGATTATTGGGCTTTCTCTCATTTCAGTTATGGACCTGTAAAAATATAGAGAAGATGAGTAAAAATCATATATTTATTTGCAATATGCATGGGAATAATGTGGTAAAATATGCAGATTTGAATACCAATCACACCCCCACACTTATTCTTGCTCGTCCCGAGCAAAACAAAGAAAAGAAAAGAAAAATCCTAACTACCAATTTTATTACACCACTTTCGCAGGTGACGCGATTGCACTGAGCGTGTGCAACAAGCCGTTAAACCTCTAGGTTACCCTAGAGGAGGAGTGTTGTCTCCTGAGGGTTTTCAGCGGATTACACCCACAAAATCCATAAAGAAAGAAGACAAATGTTAGTGTTTTGAAAACGCATTTTGAACAAGAGACATGTTTACGAACTATTTTTGCAAAAAATAAGTGATCCTAGGTCATAAGTCCACCTATAATCATTCTTCCTTAAACTAGTCTCTATGCAAGATCTTGTTTTCAATTAAGTAAGAATTTAAAATTGGATTGAATATTTTATCTTTCATAAAACCTAGATAATATGCACACCGTGCTCGTGAAGATTTTTGGGATTTCAACTCAACCATCAAGCCATTTATTTATTTATATATATATATATATATTTTTTATTTTTCTTCCCTTAGTCTAGGCTTTCTAGTTTACCCTTGTAGCGAGCCTTTAACGATGACTCCCAAACCAGACGGTCTTAGGGCACCAGATGAGAAACATCCCTCGGGTTTAAGGTCTCGAGTAAAAAAGGCCACATAACTAAGGGGGATTATTTATTTCCTTTACCACCGTTAGGCGTGAATAATCATGCTTCTTGAGGCACAATTCTCCAGCTTAATAGGTGATGTTATATATATATATATATTTTCTTTTTCTTTTCTTTTTTTTTATTTATATGGCATTTTTGGTCTTTGTCTCCATCCCAAGAAATGTGTAAGTGTAAAGTGCATATTATCTAAGGCAAAAAATTCAAGATAAAAATATCTCACCAATTTTTTCTTACTTAGCCTATAATTTCCAACAAGATCTATTATTTCAACTAGGTTTAAGATGTCATAATTAAGGCTTTCTTAATTTCTAAGATACATCTTAATTTTCTTAAAAATAGATCAAAACTTTGTCTCTTATTTCAAAAAGTTTTTATTTTTTATTTTTATTATTATTATTATTTTTTTTAAATTTTTCTAAAAGAAAAGGTAATCTAAAAGAAAGTGGAAAATCTAGAAAAAAAAGATAAAATCTAAAAATAAAATGGAAGACCTAAAATGAAAATCCTAAAAAATAAAAATCCTATAAAGAAAATAAAAAGTCCTATGTTAGTACATACCCCCCCATACCTATCTCATTCATTGTCCTCAATGTATGCAAGATAAAAATGATGCATGAAATAGGTAAGGTAAAAAGTCACTCCCTCCTCCTGTTTGGACCCGCAGTAGTACTGGGTCCTGCCGACTGTGTCCTCCTCAACCTCGCCTCAATACCCTCTAACCTAGAGGATTGCTCCTCTAACCTGGAGGATTGTTCCTCCATCTTCTTCCTCAGCCTCACTTGACCCCTAAAAATCTTCTTCATGCCCTTCCAGATGGAGGACATGAAGGCATGTGTATCATGTGGGGGTTCCTGCCTCCAAAACTCAGGTTCATCCTCTGCATCAAAACTCTTTCTCAGAGGAGGACTCTACCGGTACATCCTCGGGCTGGACAGTAGGTGTCCAGACCGCATGCAAACAACTATTGTACGAACTGGTAGGTCTCTCGGGTGCAACAAACACTCGGTCGAATGAATCAAATACATCAGCTGGTAGGAAAGTCCTACACAAACGTGTAATCAGGATGGGGTGAGAGTATTTGGCACCTCGTGTGCGTGAAGAGTTGGCTATCAGTGCATGGAAGATGACCTTATTCAAACAAAACCGAGTGTTGACGAGTCATTAAATCATGTATAATTTGCAATACTGGTCTGTTGAAAGAGGAGGTGTGGTCAAGCCCTAAAATGTTTCGTTGGATCCAACGTCCAACGCAGTGAATATTTCTAAATATCGTGCTGGCTTTGAGCCCACGATCCTACTCAGTACAACGAGCCCCCATAATAGTCATATACTCAATCAATGGGAGAGGCTCGCTATGTTGTGTGATGGATGGGACAGAGGTGATTTCCTCAAGAAGAGGAAGCGTGACAAGTAGGTCTCCTGTGGGCATGTGTACAGTGAACTGGTACATGTGTGGATCAATCGATGCTTGGTCAAGATGCGTGTAAAACATTGTCACCAGTTCGGGACAATAAAATGCATCGGTCTCAGTGTTGTCGTACACTAGTGAATACCAATCCTTGCCCTAATTCTCTCTAAAAATACATGCCCATAACCATTCACATCACATAAATCCGCCCAAAATCTTTCTCAACAAAAATTGATGGTGCCATACTATGAATTAAGATCAAAGCGGTAAAAAGAAGAGATTTAGAATTCGAACCACCCCGGAATTCGTGGGGGAAGAAATTTGGTCTCTGCAGTGGGTTCAGGAAGCTCTGAATGAGGAGGTAGCACCAGATCGACCGTAAGCTTGTAAAATCGATCGGAGCAGACTCTGGCGGCGCTCAGGATGCTGCAGGAAAGCCGCAGAGGCGCGGCTGGAGTCGCTGGAACGCGGCAAAGGAAAGAGATCTGAGGAGAGGAAAATTGCGCAGTGGCGGCGCTGGAGAAGGATTTTTTTAGATCTGAGGAGATTTTGCTGGTGAGGGAGAAAGTTGTGGAAGAGGGGCTATTTATAGGAGGGAAAGAACTTTAGAATCCCACTTCTATCCTAGGTTAAAAACGAATTTACCCTAGGGAATTGGAGTTTTGAAAAGAGCTTTGACCCTAGGGACTTTGAATATGAGGAAACCTAGGAATTTAGAAAAAATTTGAATTTAGAAAGTGTGGAAACTCCTTTTAGCATAAAAATCCCTCCTTAATTTTTATTTCTTTTTTTTTTTATTAATTTCTAAAAGAAGTGTAAAAGAAAGAAAATCTAAAAACTCTAAGTTAGCAAACCCTAAAAAAAAAATTACCTTAAGGTGGTGGTTCCGGCGGCGGTCTGAATGGTCCACGAAACATGGCCCAATCAACTTTACTTTGGGTTTTCAGGAACCCACCAAAAATATCATGAATATGACCCATTAAAAAGATAAATCCTTGAAAGATTTTTATTAAGTACATGACCCCATCTAATTTCCATTTTTCATAATAAATTTCTGAGTCAAATTTGTCAACTACCTTGTCCCAAAGTGGTGTATGAAATGATAGAACTGTTGACTTGGACTCAGGAATGACAGGAACTAATACCGACTCAGGAAGGTGACTGAAGTCAAGTGAAGGTGCAGGAGTCGAAGTGAGTTCAGGAATTTGGTCCAAGTCAAGAAAATGAAGCTCAAGTCCACAATTATTTTCCAACAATGGGATGTGACCTAATATGGGTGATATCTCTTTACTTCCAATATAATAAATTCTAGTTCATCACCATACAATTCTTCGAAACTTAAGTCAACATCTTCCGATAGAATTGTACAATAAGTTTCAGAAGTAAAGAGATAGTGAGAATCTAGGTCACATTCCATATGTAGTTCAATACATGAAAAACTTGCCAATTTGTCAATAGTATCTTCAGAAGTGTAGAATTGGTCAAGTTCAATATGATCCTCAAAGATGGGTGATTCAACTTTATTATGAATTGGGACAGGATCCAAAGTTGACTCCGGGAAAAGATTGATGTCAGGTAAAGATACCGAGTCATTATTGAATCAGGAAAAAGAATTGAATCACTAAGTTGGAGTTCAAGATCACATTCCTCATGTAGTTCAATTCCACAAAAATGAGAACTGCCAATTTATCAATGGGATTTTCAAAAGCAATGAATTGGTCAAGTTCAACATGATCATCAAGGAAGATTGGTGATTCAATTTCACAATGGATGGGTACTGGATTCAATAATGACTCGGGAAATGAAGTGAATTTATGTGAAGACACCGAAGTCATAGGAAGTAGAATTGAATCATCAAGTGGAAGTTCAGGATCATGTTCATGTTCAAGTTCAATTTCAGTAAAAGGAAAACTTGCCAAAATGTCAATGGGATTTGAAGTTTGGACAAGTTCAGGTGAGTGTGCTGAAATTGAATCTTGATTTCCAAAACTACATGACTCTTTGGCTCGGACAGAATGGTTAGTGACATTAGAAATAGGATGAGAATGAAGAGTTTGGATCATCAACTCTACATCACGATTACGAGTATTTTGAGTCTGAGTCAAGAATTCAAGCATCTTTTGACAATTCATTGGTTCATCATTTTGTGGAAAAGATGAAGTGTTGTTTTGGAATTGGTGATGAAATTGTGAGTCAAAAATGTGTGGTGATGGAAGAATGGACTCACACAAGAGATCTTTACTCGTTCCAAGGCAAATGGTTGTTTATTAGGAAAAGGTGGACGTGAGTAAGACTCTTGAAAATACTGTGAAATTGGAGGGGCAAAGGTTTCTTGACGTTGTTGCTCAGCCCTCTGAAGATTGGCTTCTATACTCCTTAGTAACTCAGATTTTTCTTCAATTGGTGGTTCAGAAAAAGGAGTATATAAAGCGAAATCGGGACATGAATACTGTGGACAAGGTGAATATGGTGGACAAGGAATTTGAGAATTTGACTCGGGGTACGTGAATCCCCAATTACTCGGTAAAGAGTTGAAATTATTATTGAAATCATAGTTATTAGATGGGGGGTATGGGTCATATTGATTCGGATAAGGCCAACCCGGTGTATTTGGTTGGTGCGTATTGTAAAACAGCGGGTTGGAATTATCCGAATATGGAGTCGGTGTGAAATATGGATTATTATTAGGATAGAAAGAATTGTTGAATGCCATATCACACAAAAAATCACAAACAAAAAAGAAAAATCAAACAACAAACAAAAAGAAAAGAAAAAAAAATCAAAACCAAGCCAAAAGAATGGTTGACCTAGACCTAGACGACTCCTAACTGATTAGATCGTCCACAGGAGGTTTAGTGTAGACGTAGACCACAAGTTAATCAGAAAGGGAAGGGCAAGGTTGGTGGGAGGTTTTCCGTCAGAGACGTTCCTTAATTAAGTAACCAGCAACCTTCGGGCTTTCGGCCCTCAATCCCTTTCCTAGACACTGATTTTGCAAGAGTCTATTTCCAACACTTTTCCCCTTAGGATAATCTCCTAGATGAGTCCGAGATGTCCCTAGGGCCAACGTCTATTTTTTTATTAAATTAGGCTTGGGTTAGTGAGTGCTGGATGGTGGTTTTTGGGCTAAGGAAAGGGTAATGACATCCCCACCTTATCTTATTTATGGGTTATGCCCTTAAAAATGAATTGTGCAAGTGTACAAAAAAATATAACTAGAATTCACTCAAAGCATGAAAATCAAGCAAGAGATGATTCCTAGTCTACATGCAATGCAAAACGTACCTTGCCTCCAGCACTCTTCAACAGTAAAAGTAAATGAATTGAAAGACACGTGCCTAGAATGCAAATGTCTAAACAATTTTTAACAATTTCAACCAATTTTTTACTGTTGATTAAATTAGCAGGTAATAGGTGAAAAATACAGGAATTCAAGTATAGCAGCAGATGTATTTTGCAGAGCTGGAGACCCTGCAGAAATATTGTGAGTAGTCAACTCAGGATTGCCGCAGATCCGCGGCAAAAACCAGGATTCCGCGGCAAAACTGAGGGATCCTGGTTTCTGCTTTCTAGAGCAGAGGCCCAGGTCTACTTATATGTATACTGCAATGCAAATTTTCCCATTTTCTTCTCCTGTAACCTGCAACAGAGAAGAAGATTCGTTTAGTTCTTCACTTTAAAGAAATCTGTTGCTCTCCCCGGCAACGGCGCCAAAAATTTGATTAGACGGGAAAGGTGTATGTAAATGTGTTCGATGTATCCTTTCTTATCTCCGTTATAGCATAAGGCTATACCGAGTCGATTCTCAGGGAGAGCTAGCGATAGAAGCGTTACGAATCGTAGTGAAGAAATGTAAACGAGAATTCTTCTATGTTCTTAAAAGAATAAAACAATCATGAAAAAAGAAGTGAAAGAATGGATGGATATGTTCATGATGGAAGAGTGGAAAGAAATCAAAGAAGATTGGATTTGGACTAACAACTAAAAAGAAAAGTGAACTTTGAAGAAGCAAACCATGACTAGCTTACCTTACTACCTTACCAAAGCTTACCAAACTCCGTGATAGTGAAGGCGTGCCTCATGTTGTCACTCCATCGGCGTAAGTTTCGTCTTGCGTGTTGATCTAATTACTTTCTCATGTAGATGAAGGGTGGTTTAACCCATCGGAGAAGAGAAGACCATCCAACTTGCAAGATGAAATAAAGCAATCACCCATAAGTTAGTGAAGATGGCAAGGCTAGTGGTTAGCTAGTACATGGAGAAAGAATTAGCTACAAGCCATGAGAAAAGTAAAACAAAGCATGAAAAAATTGCAAGGAATTAAAGCAAGCAAGTAAAGAAAGCAAGTAAAGAAAGCAAGTAAATTAGAACCAAGCTCAAGTAGAGGAAGGAGAATGGATGAATCCTTGTTGCTTCAAGTTGTCACACCTTGATTACACAAGCTCTCTCTCTCACAATCTCTCTCTTTTACAAAGTATCTAGGGAAGGAGAAGAGGGACTAAAGAACTAAACCTAGAGAAAAACCTAAGAAAATTACAACAACTAACAATTTCTCCTCTCTTCTCTGTTCAGTCTTTGCTCTCAGGTCCTTGTGCTGTTTTTATAGGCTGCAGAGAGAACTCTCCAGAAGAGGGACCAGCTGGCAGAATCTGGGGCTCAACGGCCCCAGATCTGCCGCGCGCGCGCGGCAAGGCGCTGCAAAACGGAATCCGTTGCGCAACAACTTTCTGTTGTGGGTTGTTACGAGTTTGTTCAGCCACGTGGACCTTCTGGAATCTTCAATTGGCGCGCAGATCGTAACTGAATCCAAATTCAAATCTTGGGCTCTATCTTGGGCTTTGAATAAATCACTTTAATATTGCTAATTAAAGTGATTATTGGGCTTTCTCTCATTTCAGTTATGGACCTGTAAAAATATAGAGAAGATGAGTAAAAATCATATATTTATTTGCAATATGCATGGGAATAATGTGGTAAAATATGCAGATTTGAATACCAATCAGCAGTCTACACGGATCAAGATTTGCCGCCACAACCAACAAACCACACTCCTATCGCAAATAGGAGTAACTCAAAGTCGCACCTGAAAGCAGCTAGTCTTACAAGGTGAACGAGCAGAAAACATAGTTGCAAGAGTAATCCAGGAAGATTACAAAAGCATGTAGCATTGAATAACTGGGCAACGAGGTGATCCGACTTCTACGACTGTCACATTCAACAATTACCTCTGAACAGTCTAAATTATTTCATTGGTATTTGTCATCTCCATGGAATAAAAAAGCAAAAAGAAAAGAAGTACTATTCTTGATCAAGTTCAACACCACACCTCTGATCAAATAAGTACTCAAAGGGATCGTCGATCTCCCTATAAGTTCCCTGCAGAGTTTATACTTCTTTAATCTCAGCAGGATTTTTGAAGTTATCTATGGAACAACTATCCGACGCCTCCGACGGCTAAGGTAGAGGAAAAAGTTAGATTTTAAGCCCAATAAAAATTCCTCAATAACTCATCATGCTGAGGGGAATAGCATGGCTAGCCCAACTCAAACGGTAGTTGGTAAAGGCATATCAAATCCGTTAATAACTGAAGGTTTGCTAAAAACCTTGAGGGACCTGATCCTGCATTCCCCTCCAAAATCCTTTACCAATTCCCATCCATGGAATGGTAAGAGCACAAAAAAGCTTGTGACTATTTTTTCAGCGAAATAATCACAGATCAAACATGCCACGTTAACATTATACCTCTGGCATATCCACTGTTAAGTTAACATTAAACCTCTAACAGTGATTTCGCTAAATTTCCCAGTGGAATAAATTACAAATCGAACCTGTCATATTAACATCACACCTCTGACAGTAAGACTTTGATGTATCCCAGGGGGTAAAATTTCAACTAGCCAATTCTCTTTAATAGAATGACAAGTCCACTCAAAATACTGTTATGTTTAAAATCACACCTCTAACAGTAGACAAATCTCGGTCAAGTTAACATCACACATCTGACCAAAATTTCAACTTGTCAGTCCTCTTCAATAGGATGGCAAGTCCACCAAACTGCTCAAATCACAGAATCTCTTGGTCAAGTTAATACTACACTTCTGACTAAAGTTGCTCATACCGTAATATAAATCGCTGTTAAGTTAACACTACACCTATGATAGCGATTCTATCGATTTTCTCACCAGAAATGAGACATTCAATGCCAAGTTAATATTACACCTCTGGCATCCATTTCATTATTATGTTAATACTACACCTATGAGAATGATCCTTCCTCGAGCTTTCTGTCCAAAGCCGAGATGTCAAATGCTAAGATAATATAACGTCTCTAGCATTTACCTCATTGTTAAGTTAACATTACACCTATGACAGTGATCTCCTCGATTTTCTCAGTGAAAATGAGACCTTTCCGATGCTAAGTTAAATATTACACCTCTAGCATGCATTTTATTGTTAAGTTAACATTACACCTATGACAATGATCTTCTTACTTTTGTACTGCTAAGTTAATATCACACTTCTAGCACACATGTTTGTCAAGTTAATATCACACCTCTAACAATTTAATTTGCTCAAATTGTAAACCCAAACCCGTCACGTTAACATTACACCTCTGACTGTAAAAATCTCCATGGATCTTCAACGAATCTAATTTCACTTGCCATTCTTTTTAATAGAATGACAGGTCCACTTATGTTACGCAAAATCAATGCTGTTATGTTAATATCACACCTTTAGCAGTAACTTTCATTCCATTGATTTCCAGCAGAGTACTAGTCATATTAACACTAAACCTCTGACGATAGACTCGGATATAATTCCTAGCGGATCAAACTCCATTTGTTATTCTTATCAATAGAATAGTAAGTCCACAAAACTTGTTCAAAATATAATTCCAGATCTCACTATCAAGTTAACATCACACCTCTGACAGTAACCTTCCCAAATTCCTTCAGTAGAGTTATTTAATTTGCTAAGTTAATATCACACCTCCGACAATTAAAAATCTTTCAAAGAGGCTTTGAGCGTGAACTTCACGTCTCAAGCACAGAGCCGCGTCTCAATGAACTTAAGAGTTGCGTCTCAACAGCAAGTAAAAGCTGCGTCTCTACAGAAATTGAGAGCTACGTCTCTACAACAATTGAGAGTCGCATCTCGACTTTGGTGAAGTTCGCGTCTCCACTTGATCAGTATGCTAGAACCGCGTCTGTGAGAGCTGCATCCTCCCTATTCAAATACAAAGAGTATGTCTCTGCTTCTTCAATCAGTTAAAGAGTACACTGGTAAGAACAATTGACAACTCTACTAGTTTTAAAAGTACACCAAACAAACCAGAGCTCTTAACAAGTGCTAAACTGAGTGTTTAAGACACTTGTGACGATCTTTCCTGGATGCTTCAAAAAGGTTAACAGTACACTCATGGAGACCACCATCCAAACAGGATCGAACTTAGGGCACCCTAAGAGATTGCCTCTCAGAAGAATGCCAATCTGATTACAGGAAGTCCCAGATTCAACTGAAGTCCAAAGTATTCCAAAATCCATCTCAATCAACCACGGAGTTTCGAAAACTTTGGAGGTGGTTCTGTAGGCTGTCTAAAAATTACTGAAGACAGAGCCTCAGATGCGAACCTCGCAGACGTAGAAGTCGCGTTCTAGCCTCAGACGCAGGCCTCATGCCAAATACGAGGGTCTCGTCTCAACCCGAACGTGGACCTCGCGTCCTTTATCAAACATGGAAGTCGCATTTCAACATCAGACGCAGACCTCAACTCAAACATGCTTACTTTTCTATAGTATTGATGGTTTAGTGTAGCTTGTACTTGTTTGATGAGTTGGGCTATGATGAGTTACATATGGGTCATGCTTTGAATCGCTCTTGAACCAAGGACTAATGATGGCCAATGATACATGTGAGGCAACTATCACTAAGAGGTTAGCATGTTAGTGGAGTCATTAGTAGTTAGTGCCATGAGTTTTCTTTCTTTTTCACTTTGTTTAGAAACATTCTAAAAACCACAAACATATTCTTTTCTATGTTTCCCACTTCTTTGTTTCACCGTACTTCTCTTTTCATTCATTCTTTTCTTTTCTTTTCGTTCTTTAAAACTTTGAAGAACTTTTTAACAAACACGTGAATCAACTGGTAAAGCTTCTATCGCCTCCGTCCTTGAGGATTCGACTCATTTTAGCCTCTATGCTATAACAGAAGTATCTAGGAAGCCAAAGCACACACACTTTAAATCTTGATTTCAAAACATACACTTTTGTGCGTGATTTTCCCCCAATCACAGACGTAGAAGTCGCGTTCTAGCCTCAGACGCAGGCCTTATGCCAAACGCGAGGGTCTCGTCTCAACCCGAACGCGGACCTCGCGTCCTTTATCAAACATGGAACTCGCATTTCAACATCAGACGCAGACCTCAACTCAAACATGCATCTCAGCCTGTTCAGCGTTCCAACCGCAAATGCGAACTTCAGCCAGAGTCACGTTCTAACCTCAAACGCGGACTTCATCAACAACACGATGCGAGGATTGCGTTCTGTGCCAAATACGATGGTCGTGTTATTATTTGAGACGCAGGACTCAGGGTTGCGTTTCAATATTAAAATGCGAGCCCGTGTAGTTTCGCGTTCCAACACAGACGCGAGCCTGTGAGCTCCGCGTCTCAATATCAGAGCAAGGTCCGCATCCAGCGCAAGACCCGCATTTTTGCTATAACCGAGCCACAAATTTGATTAGTTACACCCTATTTTCTCTCCACATAATGGGAATAACTTTCCATTATAGAGAGATTTATGGAGTTAGTTACACCCCTCCCATTATGGAGAGTTTTAAGGGGTTGGTTACACCTCAATTCTTCTATAAATGGCTATGAATAGCTAGAGAAGATGGAGGGGCTGGAAGGGGACCTATGGAGGGGGACCTCTAAAAAGGGGTTGAAGAGGAGAGTCCTGGTGAAGGATCTAAGAAGCCATACGCAGAGGGGAGAGCTACCTCGCCAGAGTTCGGTCTTGAAGCGCTTGAAGTCTGAAAAGAGTTCAACTCTTTCTGTTAACTTGTTGAGTTCAAGTTCTTTAAATCTCTTTGAGATTCCATTACTGATAGGGGTTGTGCTACTCCAACAGTAGATCCAAAGAGAGGATCCACAAGAGAAACTTGACGTTCGACCGGTCAACGGAGAACAAAACTTACTCTCCACCACCACATGAAGAACCCAGTTTTAAGTAAAGAGGAGAATCAATCAAAACATTTCCTCTCTTTTGTAATCGGATTGTATCCGTTGTAATCTTCTATTCAGTTAAAAGAATTTTGCAATTGTGATTTTTACGACATGTATATGGGTTTAAAGGGTAATTGGTTTTTAGGTAATGGATTATAGGAGCTTGGGGTTTGGATTATGGGTTATTGGATATGGGTAACGGTTTAGGGATAAGAGAGAAAGAAATAAGAAACATAATAATAATAGTAATAATAATAATAATTAGCAATATCACTAGTAATAACAACAACAATATATCAATAAAAATAATAATAGTAATAACACTAATAATTATAATAATAATTAATAATCATAATGAAATAATAATAATAACAATTACTACTAAATATAGTAATTAATAATAATAATATCAAAAATAATTAATTAACAACAACAAAACTTAGGATATATTTATAATAATAGATGATAATAATAAAAATGATAATCACAATGAAATGATAAAATAATAATAACAACTACCACTAATAATATTAATTAATATAATAATAATTTAGAATTTATTACCTACAATTAAATAATTAGCAGTAATATTAATTAATATTGATCATATGAAAATAATAATTATTAATAACAATTTATGAAATAGTAATTTAATCTCTGATACAAAATTTAGTAAATAAATATTAATAATAAGAATAATAATTTTGAGATAATAGAATTAGTAGTTATTACTAATAATGATTAAGGCATATATATGTAACAAAAATGAATATTATGAGATATAAATTAATTAATAAATAATAATAAAATGATAAGTAAAACAAAATAAATACTTAAAAAAATAAAATTTTAGTATTATTAACTAGGGATATTACATTCTACCCACCTTACAAAAATTTTGTCTTTGAAATTTCTATAAGACAGGGAATGCTAAGAGAATCAAAATCAAGAGAGGAGATATCAAGTTTTCACGCTACTCTGTGCATCATGAATCCATCATGCTTTCACTGTGCTACTGGCTTCAGCATGGAGTAGTTAAACTCAAGAGGTAAAATCAGGGAATAGAATCGAGAAGAAGGATATAAATCAAGATAGAAATGCAGATCACTCTAGAAGAAGAGTAGAAATCGGAATATAAAAAAAAATTAAAGAGATAGATTTTCAAGGAAAGGACGGTCAATCCCCAAGTGGACTCAATATCATAGTATGGATAGTATATGTATAATGTAGTGTAACTATAGCTTGTTTCAAGTTACCGATAAGATCTAGTTCTTCTTGCGAAAATCAAAAATCAGAAATTAACATCACAAGTCGAAAACCTAGGCTCTGATACTAAAAAAACTCTATCATGCCCCACTTCCCAAAATACGCTAGAGCGGAGATGCGACGAGAGTCGGCGACACATATACGCAAGAAAAATATCTCATGTATACGCGCTAAGTCTTAAGTAATCCAATAAACTATATAAATCGACTATAATAAATCATGATAACTGCAAGAACATATGTAGATGTTCACACATGATATCCTATGAAATAAGAAAGAAATGGCAACTGGATGCGATATAGAGAGAATCGGGAAATAATATGAATAAAAAAGCAGGAATGCTGATAATTAACAGAGGGAAACTCCAGACTCCTCGCAAAGCATACGATCTCATCAACACCTGATCAATAAAATAAAACATCCAATATCTGGATGCAAATTCAGGGTCGTCAGAAAGTGACCCAATGAGTGTGTAATAAAAAGGAAAGGTGCTCGTGCATATAAACAGTGTGCATGCAATAATAACATGTCTAAAACTGTAAATAGAAGGTAACTGAATAACTAATATGATGCACAAAGATATGAACGAAGTATAACTCATATCACAGTAAAAAGGAAACAACTGATATCAAAAAAATGTGATCTATCATATGTCTCTAATCTAGTTAGTTATTATTAACCTAACTAATATAGTACTTAGCTGTGTTCGATACTACAGCCATTTTTTCACGTATCAAACAAATATTATTGTTATTATAACTGCCTGCCAATGTAGTGCATGTGTTTTGAAGGGTACCGTGCATGCCCGGTACCATGGTCTAACACCCGGCGCTGAATCAGGACAAGCCGCAAGGTTCTAATAATTGAGACCACAACCTCACACAAAAGACAACTGGTGTGGCACCGTAATCCGGATATAGCCCTGCCAACTGACAACTGAATAACTAGGTTTCCAGTACTATCTTGGTGCCCCATGGTGGAACCTACTACTCGGTATACCATCATAAGTCCTTTCAAAATACGCGAAATGCGTTATCAGGCAATTACCTCTTTTCCCTGGGTTATGGTGTCTTTATTAACAATCAAACAATATGAATTAATATGTAATAGTAACCGATATCATTAATAACTACTGATCTCAATACTAGCTAATATCTGACAACTAATAACTGACAACTAATAACTGAAATCTGAAATAGAGTACTGGGGATATACAGTCACTAAAACAATAGTATACTAAACTGGTACAGATTTCTGACAACTACTATAAGATCTGAACACATCGTATGATCACCAATAAATAGTCTCACTAATAACTGATAACTGTTGTCAAACTCTGAAAATGTATATAATCACTGATATTCATGAAATCACTAACCACAACAGTGTCACCAATAACTAAGATTGTTGAATAATTATCATAAACTCTGAAGATATAGCATTATCACCAGTATCAACTAAATTTCTATCTCAATAACTCTATTTCTATAACTGAATAGCAACAATAACTAGGAATTAATCATGAAGTACTGTATATCCTCGAGCTCAACTAAATTAACGGATATTGAGATCATATATAAAGAATGTAATATCCCCAACATCGGACTTATTCAATGAAAACCAAGATCATAACTAAAGAGTGAAATGTCCTCGATCCATATATAATCTAGATCTCTTCATCTAGTAGTCAACATCAATAAGGTCATCTATACTCAGTCAAACTCCTCAATAGTAAATTTAGAAATAATAACTCCTAACAGTCCAAAAGTTAGTCTCATCATGTACATCATAGTCAAAGGTATCATATTCACACATTTGATCATCATCCTACCATCATATATCTCATCTACATATCAAGCAAGATTCCAATAAAAGACTATGAAGCTCAGGTCAACCCTAACCCTAAATAAGTCAGTACCAATTCAAAAATCAAGAAAGTCAGTCTATCGGTATAGCAACATCTTATCTACCTGTCCGCAATATCCAAAAGAGTTCCGATCAGAATAATCACCAACAATTGCCAATAAACACTATACATAAAATATGCTATCTGTCTTCAAACACAAACTAGGCTAGTTAATCAATAGATCAAAATGAGTCACCATTTAAGATGTATCTAAATTACTAACACATGAAATGACACCGATAAACGCTCATATCAACTAAATAAATAAGGTGAACGCTCACTGATGTCTCATGAAGTGATACGGGTAATCATACTGGTAAAATATATCAGATGGTCACATTAAATGATACAAGTAACATATAAATACTACTGACAATGATAAATAAGAAAATAACATAAGAACAAATACTCACATGAAATGACGCAGTTTTGGTACCGAATCGCTGTTTGGTCTTTACTGCATGAACCGGTAGGAATCTCCGGACCATCTCATGGGTCGGTCTTTGAATCGCCAGTGTATCGGGTTCACAACGAACACAATTCTGAATCTTCTGTAACGGGTCCGGATCTCACCAAATGGGTCTGTATCACTATACCACACAACCATATACAAAGAGAGGGGAATTAACACACACATCACACATGTATATACCCAGGTACGCCACACGTGCATACACACACACACACGTGTACACCCACATACATACATATGTATGAGCATACACATACATACCCATTATATATACAACAAACACATTAAATCACAAACATACTCATAATAATAAACACACACACACACACACACACACCCACAAAACAATTATACAACATACACATTAATTCAGAGGGAAAGAGAAAGGGAGGAAAGAAAAGGGACTCACGGCCAGAGCAGGGCTCGGGAGGACAACGATGAAGCTCGACGGATCTCACCGACAATGCTGATGGCTAGACGGAGGTCGCAGAGCTGCGGTGCTCGACTTCGGTGGCACCGCGAAAAGGAGAACAAGGAGGCCATCGCGTGGGGGTGCTCACAGCTCTGGCAAGGAAGAAAAAGTGGCGAAGGAGGAGGAGTGCTGATGTGTTGGTACACGACCTGGTCATGGCAGGGGGCAGGTGGGAAGATGGAGGATAAAGAGAAGGCCACAACAGCGTTACGGTATTGTCGTGGTGGAGGCATGCATGGGGAGTGCTGCGACATGAAGCTTGTCCGGCCATAGGGTTGAGGGAGATGGAGGAGGTCACCGACGGAGGTAGGGCGCCATAGATGGTGTAGGTTGTGTGCCGTGTGCTGAGATGGGTGCTCTAGCAAGGCAAGGGGAGAAGAGGAGGTGATAATCTCGGTTCGACAAGGAGATGGTGGCCGGGTGCATGCCACATGGGGGATGGATGGCGTACGGCGAGGTGGCGAGTTGGCACGGATTGCCAGAGAGCATCTCGGAGATGGGTGTGCTGCCGAGGTTGGAGGGTGGGCTTGGCCTGCAGGAGAAGGCGACCGAAGAGGGATGAAGATGTAGGATTAGGGTTAGGAGAAGATTAGGGTTAGGATAAAAAAGATTATATATAGGGAGATGGGTATGGGTTTGAAGGGTTTTAGTTTTTAGGTAATGGGTTATAAGAGTTTTTGGATTATAGGCTATTAGATATGGCTAACGGGTTAGGGGATAAGAGAGAAAGAAATAAAAATATAATAATAATAATAGTAATAATAATTAGCAATAACAATAATAATAACAAAAACAAAAACAATATATCAATAATAATAATAATAACACTAATAATTATAATAATTAATAATCATAATAAAAACAATAATAATAACAATTAATACTAAATATAGTAATTAATAATTATAATATCAATAATAATTAATTAACGACAACAAAACTTAGGAAACATGATATAATAATAGCAATGATAATCACAATGAAATGATAAAAATAATAATAACAACTACCACTAATAATACTAATTAATATAATTATAATTTGGAGGTTAATACCAACAATTAAATAATTAGCAGTAATATTAATTAATATTGATCATAAGAAAATAACAATTATTAATAACAATCTTATGAAATAGTAATTTAATCTCCAATACAAATTTAGTAAATAAATATTAATAATAAGAAAAACAATTTAGAGATAATAGATTAGTAGTTTTTACTAATAATGATTAAGATATATATATACTAAAATGATAATTATGAGAAGTAAATTAAATTAATAAATAATAACAAAATGATAAGTAAAATAAAAATAAATACTTAGAAAAATAAAAATACAGTATTATTAACTAAGGATATTACATATAAACAAGAGTAAAGTTGAGTTGAGAGATAGCAAATGCAAGCACAATAATATGTTTCGAGGTTCAAGTTATTTGCTTTATATCCCCGTCTTCACCGCGTGAAGGATTTTCACTATCTCCACAAAGAAACTCCACAAAGGATACAAATCTCAACCCTCTACACAAGAAGAGACACAAAGCCAATGCACAAAGTAAATCACCTCTACACAAGAGGAAGATTACAAAGCCAATACTCCTATACATAAGAGGAGGGCACAAATCCAAATGCATAAAACAAAAAGGAGGTTACAATCTTTAATGATCACAAAGATCACAAATAAAAAATCTCACAATACAAGATCTTAGAGGATATATTTTGCAAGGATAACTCAAGCTTGTGAGAAAACAAAGAGTCTGAAAATGAAGCTCTGTAGAAAACAATTGGGAAAACTTCTATGAAGATATAGAAACTTGAAAAACAAAACTTGTATTTCTCAAAAACTTATTTTCTTTGATTTTTTAAAAACTTTTCAACCTTGAAATAAACATAAGAAAGATATGGATTTTAAGGCCAAAATCTTGTTGTAAAACTTTTTTGAAGATGGGAAATTAGGCACTTGAAAATTGGTGGAAAAACCTTGTAAATCTTAGAGAAAACTCTCGCCAAAAACCCAAATTTATAAGATAAACCAAAAATAGCCATTGGGGTCCAAACACCGACTGAGGGGTCGACCGCCGATGACAAAAAGTTGACCGTTAGGATTACCGGTCGATCAGGCGATGGTCGACCGCCAATGGATAAAATTTGACTGTTGGGGTTGCCGGTCGACCGGGCAATCGACCACACCCAACATCTAGAAAGCTTTGCTCTCTGGCAGTCTTCCAGCGGTCGACTGAGAAAATTAGAGAGTCTACTGACTTAGTCAATCAATCGGTCGGTCGGCAGGCCAATTCTGCTGCGGTCGACCAGTTTGTCGACCGAACTTCTAACTCTCTTGGGTTGTCCATGTCTGTGCACGTCGGTCGATAGTGCGGTCGACCGACAGAGCAAATAAGCTCTGCGGTCGATCAACCGGCTCAGCCCAAAAACCATATTTATAAACATTCTTAAATATGTTTGTAAATTCAAATAAATATTAAAAAATATCTATAAATTTCACAAAAATAGGTTCATGTAAATACATTAAAGTACAAATATGTGTGATCAAAAATCAATACATATTACAAACAAGTGAACTTATTTTTGTGATATAAAAATTCAATTTTAAAATAAAAACTGTATTTTCTAAAAGCTAATGTAATGCCTCTATTTTTGAAATACAAAATTTAATAATGAATAATAATATTTTTTATTGCATGTATTTTGTGTTAATTATTATTGTTGTTATGGATTATTACTATGGTTATTACTATTGATAATTATTATTATTGTTATTGTTAAATATCTTTATGTATTATTGTTATTATTAATATTATTGATATTTATTTTGTATATTATTCTCAACAAGCTCACTTCTTACCCCCTATTTTTCTCTTCCTTTTTCTTTTATTTCATATTCTTTATCCTAAGCCCAATCCAAACGCAAGTATCTATTTCCATATGCTTTACCTTTACCCATTAGCCCATATCCATTTGTTATCTTTCTTTTATTTTTTCTTGGCCCATGCCATGAGCCCTTTTTCATTCCTTCTATTTTTCTTTTATTTGAGCCAAAACCCAAACTAAACCTATTATCCAATATCTAATTTTAATCTTATCTCAAATTCAAATCCTAATAAAAATCATATCTAATTCTAACTTACCCAAATCTACATTCTATTTTCAAAATCACAATCTCAACTAATTCTATTTCAAAATAAAATCCTAACTAATCTTTAAGCTATCTTAATCTTTATCCTATCAACTAATTCTAAATCCTAATTATGTAATCCTATATCTTAAGTACCTAATCACTAATACTATCTCTCTCCCTATGTTTAATCCTATCTAATATTATCCATCAAACACAAATCTTAACCACCCATTCCTCATATATCCTAACTATTAAATTCTATAGTTATCTTAATTAAATAAAAATCCTAACTAACCTAATATCTCATTATCTCCTAATCCTAACTATCTAATCTTAAATTATCCTAATCCTAACTATATAATCATTTGCAATTAACATCTCCTATATAAATATCTAATCCTAAACTAAAATTTTAACCTAATTTTCTCATTCCTTTGCTGGCAGCCCTAACCCACAATGCAACCTCCTCTTTCTTCTCGAGTGAGACCCCGACGGCAACTCGCGACACCTCGACATCCTCCGCGGCCTCCGCCTCCTCTGCTGTCAAACTCTCCATGGCCGAGCGTGAACTCTCCATGGCCGGCCGTGAGTTTTCCCCCATCCGCGACTTTCGCCTCCTCTAGCGAGCTCTGCCGCGGCCTTCTCTCGGCCATGCCTCCTCCTGCACCATGAGTGTGCCCTCTTTTCCTCTCTAGTTCTGTGTTATTATGTATGTATTTATGTATGTGTCATTTGTGATTGGGTGTGCATAAATTATTATGTGATGATACATTTGTGAATATGTGTTACGTGTGCCTGAAAGTGTGCATTTGTTGTATGTGTTTATATAAGAGTGTGTATGTATGTATAAATGTATGTATGATTAAAAGTATGTGAGTATTGTGTATGCCTGGGTGTTTGCATGATTATGTGTATGTATGTATATGGTCATATATATATGTATAGGGGTGTGTACATGTGCATTTATGTGTTGGTTATATGTTACAGCGATGTTGATCTGTTCGTGCATTCCGAACGAGTAACAGAAGACCCAGACTCGATCTGGATTTATGTTTGTTATGGACCCGATACGCCGGCGATTCAAAAACTGACCCATGGGATGATCCGAAGATTCGTACAGGTTCGTGCAGTGGAGACCGAACAGTGATTCGGTTCCAAAATCGCTTCATTTCATGTGAATGCTTGTTTATTGGTCTATTTCAATTTTAATGCTTTATCTTATTATCACATGCGAATATTTATATTATTCTGCATTATACTGTTCATGACCATGCTTGTTTAGATGATATCTATACCAAAGTAGTAGTGTTTGGGATTGGGATGCATTGGATATATTGTCTACAGGATATTTGGAGTTAGTTGTTCAGTAGTTGATACTTAGACCTACTAATAGATTTTATTATGATAAATTTTGACTTGAAATTTTGAGAGCAGACCAGATTAGTTAGGATAGTGGACTCTACCGGTTTGTAATATTTATTTAAAATGAATTATGTTTACTGGGAGAGAATGGATTAGTATGGTGGTGATAGATCAGATATGCCCTCGATGTTAGATGTATTTGGATTCGATGTTTGTCACTGAGATTAATATTTAAATTATTATTATTTAGTTTATTGTAGATCTAGATGTAAGAGATTTAGACTGGGATCTTATCGATCTGAGGAATGATTGGCTGGTGATTGCACTTAAGTATATGGATTTTATGGGAACCATTATTTGACTTAACCTTCATTTATTTGATGATAACTTAGACAATAATTTAACTGGATATTGAGAATTTATTTTAAAATGATGTAGCTTTATGAAAGATGGAATCTTGGACTTAGACTTGTTAGTAGACTCGATTGGAATGGAGTTCACCTTGGATTGAGAAACATGGATTTAATTGGATTGGTTAGAATTAGTGGATTATACATGTATACAGTTGGATTGGTATTTTAGTATATGCATCTTATGATTGACCTTGATAGAAGTGAGAGTGTGTGATGTTCTTGATTGATGATATAATGTTATTTGATAGCGAGGAATTAACTATACGTATTAGAACATGTAGTTATTCCAGTTATTGAGATTCATATATATTGGTGATTTAGAGGATCAGAGTAAATTGATGAATTATTAGACTTGTGGTTTACTGTACTGGATTACTTTGACATGGATTGATACTTGATTGCTCATGATGATTGTATTGGGACTATTGGTTGATGGATTAGTTACCACTGTATCTTAGTGCAGATGGATGAGATATTGATCAGTTCTAGATGAGACTATCTATTGAGCAGTATCCGGGCTTGTTATTGTATTATTGTTAATGAAAGTTATTGGGAAAATATTGTCAGACCGTAACACATGTATTGTTCCATTGTTCTACCGTTTATGCGGTAATATTTTTCATATTGTTATTGTTAAATCATTGATATTGTTACTGTCACCGTATCGTCCCAGTAATTGAAATGACATGGATATTGATTGTTTTAAATAATAATATAATAGACAACTTACATCAGGATTGAGAAAATTAATGGAGGAGATAACGTCTGTATTTTGGGTGGACTTAGGATACAGGTTGCGCAGCCGAGATACGGTTCCACTGCAGGATTCTGGGGGATGAATGACATCCCGTATTATTCATATTATTATTGTTATTAACTACCTAGCGGTAGGACCAGGTCAACGCCAGGTGATTGGGCTGTTGTTCCGGGTATGCACGAAATCCACATAAGTATGGATAATATCTCTTCTACAGATTTCAATAACATAGGACTTCTATTGACACGTGTGATAGGCATAGTATGGGATGCGTCTTTTACAGGTGACAATTGGTGTTGACTGATATAATTGATAACAAAACTGAAATATTATATTGATATTATAGATTGAACATATACACACACACACACACACATATACACACACATGCTATAATAGACACCTGATTGTACACTAGACCCTAGCATGACTTATTCTTCCCACATGATATATATAGACTGTGATAGATACCTGACCTGATTTGATATTTGATTTCTGTATTGACTGACTTTATTACTCTCTGTTCATATTTCATATGTTATATCTGTCTTATTCCAGTACTGCTTATTATTTTGTACACACTGTTTATATGCACGAGCACTTTCTCTTTTCTTATACACTTATTAGGTCGCTCCTGATGACCCTGGATTCACACGTCCGGATACTAGATGTTTCATGTTATTGATTAGGTGTTCTATTGAGACCGGACATGTTGCGAGGAGCTGGAGTTTTTATTTATCCACTTTGGTATTATTGTCTTTCTTGTTGGAACTTAGATTTTGATGATAACATTTGTGATGCAGATGCATTGGAGCTCTATCTCAAAAACTAGTGCTAAGTTCTAATTGCTCAAGATTATTCAAGAATATTTACTATTTTTGTGTATTTTTTTATTGATTGTTAAAAGCCTTGATCACACACAAAATAGTTAGATAGTCGATTTATCTCCTTGTCTAGTTGACTAATATATTTATAGTCGATTAAGTCCCATAGAAAAATATCAATTCTCTGTTTGTTGGTTGTAACCAACATTAGTCCGACTTACCCTCTCTGCTAGTCGACCAAGTTTAATTTCCAGGGACTTGTTATCTGTGTCAGTCTTCATATAGTTGACTTGATATCTTGGCTAGTCGATTAACGCAGTCAAAGTTCCTTATACTAGTCGACTACTCCTATACCCTAGTCGACTAACATTAGTTTCTGACTGTTAATCAGTTATTAATTTTCTGATGTTTTATCCAACGTTCTGATTTTCAAATTTGAGTTGATAACTTCCCTAACTGACCATTGATTTCACCTATAAATAGGGATGTTGTCTAGGATGTTACACCAATTAAAAACATTAGTTTTCTGTCCAAAACTCTGTTGAAAATTCTATTTTCTAGAAAATTAGTTTTCACTTTCATTTTTTCACACAATTCCAATTCCATTGTGAAGAATTCTGAGAGTCCTCCTATGAGATTCCTTGTTCACGATCACATACAAGTTTCAAGGCTTGTAGGATACATTATAATCATTCAAAGAGAAGAGTTGTATAAGAGTATCTTCTTGGTATAAAGAAGAGGTGTACAAGAGTTGTTGTCTTCTTGGTATAGAGAAAAATTGTACAGATTTGACAAAGGGTGTTTTGTCAAGTGGTGTACATGGAGTTGATTTTGGGGTGTATCAAAATCAGGATAAGAAAAATCTCAAGCGGGTTACTTAGGGACTGGACGTAGGTCACAAGGACCAAACTAGGATCTTGTGTTTGCGTTTGCATTTTTCTGAGATTTATTTTATGCATTTTCCTTTTCTTGCAAGTATTTTATTTAAACACTATTCATCTTTGTTTTAGTGTTTGTGTTGCCATTGTTTATAGATCCTGTTGGTCCCGAGATGATGCCAATTGTTGGATCTAAATTATATACGTCAATACTCAAACAAAGATATTAGCGTTACAGAAATAAAGTACTTGCAATAAAAGAAAATTAAATCTCAAAAAGTAAAGCAAACGCAAACACAAGAGATTTATCCTGGTTCGGTCCTCGTGACCTACATCCAGTCCCCAAATCACCACCCGCTTGAGATTTTCCTTTATCCTTTAACTTTGTACACCCAAAATCAACACCTTACACACCACTTGACAAATTCCCTTTGCCAAATGTGTACAACTCTTCTTACAACCAAGAAGACCACAACACCTTGTACAAACTCTCTTCAACCCGAAGACGCTCTTGTACAATGCTCCTCCTTGAGTGATTACAATTGATCCTATAAGCCTTGAGTCTGTATGTGATCGTGGACAAGGGCTATTATAGGTGGACTTTCAGAAATCTTCACAGTAGAGTAGGAATTGGTGAAGAAACAGAAAGAGGAAACAAGTTTTCTGAAAATCAGAATTTTGACAGAGTTTTGTTCAGGAAACTTTTGATTTGGATTGGTGTCTTTAGCCTAGTATAATATACCTATTTATAGCTGAAATCCATAGTCAGTTAGGATAGTTATCAGGTCCATTTTGAATATATAAACGTTGGATAAAACACCAGAAAACAGAAACTGTCCAACAGTCAGAAACTGCCATTAGTCGAATTGGGGTAGGGGGTTAGTCGACTAGGTTGGGCAATTTACACTGGGTTAGTCGACTACAAAATGGGCCAAGTCGACTAGGTCAAGATTGAATCAAAGGACAAGTTTCCGGAAAGTGAAACTAGTCGACCAGACTAAGAAGTTAGTCTACTAGGCCATCTATTAGTCGACTAGATAGTCTGTTAAGTCGACTAATAATGCATATTGGTCACAAAATAGAGAGTTGGTATATTTGTAGGACAAAGGTTAGTCGACTACTAAATATGTCAAGTCGACTATACCATGTATAAGTCGACTACAAAGAGGTATAAGTCGACTAAGTGAGTAATGATGTGTGTGTGTTTCAAGGCTTTTAACATACTATTAACCATTATAATACACATAAATAGTAACCCTCTTTGGGAAGTCTTGATCATGTAGAACTCTTGAATAGGCTTGTAAGATAGAGCTCCATTGAAATGGCTTCACAAATGTATCATCAAAAGCAAGTTCCAACATTCTCCCCCTTTTGATGATGACACTTTGTGTGCACGAATACTCCCCTTGCAGAAAATATGTTATATGGTCTCCCCCTGCAGAAAATATGTTCTCCCCTGTAGAAAACAGGTTATAACAGATATAGAAAAAATGTGTTCTCCCCCTCCAACAAATATATCATAACATATATATATGATAAATGTTCTGAAATATTTTTCTTAACAAACTTCTTATATGGTACCTAAAAGATAAACATTAGAATGGTACCAATCATAATAAGATCAAAGCATTAACCTTTAGGAGACCAAACCCAATTTGAATTTGATTTTCATCTGTTAGTATACACATAATTGCATGAATTACATATATCATGTATGTATGATGCAATATAAGTATTTTTATCAACAATGCTTAAATTTTTAGGAATCTATATGAACTTGTTCTTAATTCTTTTAAAATAATATCAATATTTCTTTTCACAAAAGAATTATATGGATTACTATCATATGTAGATTTCCAAAAAATCCAAGACCATAATGATTATGTGACATCTTTTGATATGATAACAAATCATTCAACTTTTCTTTTCCTTGATTAAATTTAGTCACATTTTTCAAAATCTCTTCATACTTCATTTTGAAAATTGACATGTCTTTAACTAAACATAAATTCTTTCATTTAAAGACATAGTTTCTCTTTTCAATAAAACATTATTTTGTAATAAATTTTCATTATCTTTTTTTAATGATGATATCACTTTTCAAAATCATCTTTTTGAGAATTTATAGAAGAAATTTGAGAAGCATAACAAGAATTTTCTGTTTTTCATTTTTTTTTTGACAAAACGTTATTCTTTATCTTTTCATTCTTAAGTACATTGTATAATTCTTGAAATGCATCTAAGAGTTCAGAAAATTGTGCCTCATCTTCTTCTAGAGCCATGTAACAGATGTTGGCATGTTCAGTGGCTTCTTCTACGTCAGAGGAAGAGGAATCACTAGTTTTCCATGATACTTGGTAGTCTTTCTTCGTTCTGAACTTTTTGCTCTTGAACTTACCTTTGTTTTTGAGCAATGAACAATCCTTCTTCATATGACCTGATTTATTTCAATTAAAACATTTAAACTTACCTTGCTTCAAGAATTTTTTGAATTTTCTTGAAAGCATTGCCATCTCCTCTTCATCATTATCTGAATTGTTCGTGTCTGAGGATGCATGGAAGGCAAGTTCTTTCTTCTTTGAGAGAGATTATTTTTCATCCTTCTTTTGTCTTCGAGTTGCACTTCATATGCCATTAGATTACTAATAAGATTTTCTAACGACATTATTGAGAGATCATTCGCTTCTTCTGTTGCAATTGTCTTCTTCTCCCAATTTGGTGTGAGTGCGCGAAGGATCTTGCGAACTTTTTTGACTTGGGTGTATTCCTTTTCAAGGGATGCAAAGGAATTTGTTATGTCGGTGAACCTTATAATCATTTCTGAGATAGTTTCATTCTCCTTCATTTTGAAAAGTTCAAACCTATGGACAAGAATAGAAATTTTGGATTCCTTAACCTTATTTGTGCCTTCATGTGTTACCTGTAGAGTGTGCCATATTTGATTTGCAGAAGTGTTGTTGACACACAGTTGAATTCTTCTTTGGTTAAGGTACAGAATAAAGCATTCATCACTTTGGCATCAAGATTCGCATTCTTCTTTTGATCATCACTCCACGCGGTGTAGTTGGTTGTTGGCTTGGTGTACGGTGCTTCTACTATGTTCCATAGTTCATAGTTGAGTGATTGCAAGTAGATCTTCATTCTACACTTCCAATAGTTGTAGTTGGATCCGTCAAATAGCGATGGACGTTGTGTAGAATGTCCTTCTTTGAATTGTGATGAAGGAAACTCCGTTGCCATCCTTGTATGGTTGTTGACTGGGTATGCAAGGCTCTGATACCAATTGTTGGTCCCGAGATGATGCCAATTGTTGGATCTAAATTATATACGTCAACACTCAAACAAAGATATTAGCGTTACAGAAATAAAGTACTTGCAATAAAAGAAAATTAAATCTCAGAAAGTAAAGCAAACGCAAACACAAGAGATTATCCTGGTTCGGTCCTCGTGACCTACATCCAGTCCCAAATCACCACCCGCTTGAGATTTCCTTTATCCTTTGACTTTGTACACCCAAAATCAACACCTTACACACCACTTGACAAATTCCCTTTGCCAAATGTGTACAACTCTTCTTACAACCAAGAAGACCACAACACCTTGTACAAACTCTCTTCAACCCGAAGACGCTCTTGTACAATGCTCCTCCTTGAGTGATTACAATTGATCCTATAAGCCTTGAGTCTGTATGTGATCGTGGACAAGGGCTATTATAGGTGGACTTTCAGAAATCTTCACAGTAGAGTAGGAATTGGTGAAGAAACAGAAAGTAGAAACAAGTTTCTGAAAACCAGAATTTTGACAGAGTTTTTGCTCAGAAAACTTTTGATTTGGATTGGTGTCTTTAGCCTAGTAGGATAACATACCTATTTATAGCTGAAATCTATAGTCAGTTAGGGTAGTTATCAGGTCCATTTTGAATATATAAACGTTAGATAACATTGGATAAAACACCAGAAAACAGAAACTGTCCAACAGTCAGAAACTGCCATTAGTCGACTTGGGATAGGGGGTTAGTCGACTAGGTTGGGCAATTTACACTGGGTTAGTCGACTACAAAATGGGCCAAGTCGACTAGGTCAAGATTGAATCAAAGGACAAGTTTCTAGAAACTGAAACTAGTCGACCAGACTAAGGGGTTAGTCGACTAGGCCATCTATTAGTCGACTAGATAGTCTGTTAAGTCGACTAATAATGCATATTAGTCACAAAACAGAGAGTTGGTATATTTGTAGGACAAAGATTAGTCGACTACTAAATATGTCAAGTCGACTATACCATATATAAGTCGACTACAAAGAGGTATAAGTCGACTAAGTGAGTAATGATGTGTGTATGTGTTTCAAGGTTTTTAACATACTATTAACCATTATAATACACATCAATAGCAACTCTCTTTGAAAAGTCTTGATCATGTAGAACTCTTGAATAGGCTTGTAAGATAGAGCTCCATTGAAATTGCTTCACAAATGTATCATCAAAAGCAAGTTCCAACAGATCCTACATTTGGTATCAGAGCCTACCAACACCCTACATATATTATTCAAGGATGGCAACGGAGTTTCTTTCATCACAATTCAAAGAAGGACATTCTACACAACGTCCACCATTATTTAATAGATCAAACTACAACTATTGAAAGTGTAGAATGAAGATCTACTTGCAATCACTCAACTATGAATTATGGAATATAGTAAAAGCACCATATACCAAGCCGACAACAAATAACAATGCGTGGAGTGAAGAACAAAAGAAATCTGCAAACCTTGATGCCAAATCAATGAATGGGCTTTTCTGTACCTTGAACAAAGAAGAATTCAATCGCATGTAAACGGCCAGATTTGCAAATCAAATATGGTAGATTTTACAGGTAACACATGAAGGTACTAATAAAGTTAAAGAATCTAAAATTTCTGTTCTTATTCACAGGTTTGAACTCTTCAAACTGAAGAAGAACGAAACTATTGCAGAAATGTTTACCAGGTTCACCGACATTATAAATTCCTTAGTAGCCCTTGAAAAAGAATACACTCAAGTTGAAAAAATTAGAAAGATTCTTCGTGCACTCATATCAGATTGGGAGAAGAAAACTACTGCAATAGAAGAAGTACATGATCTCTCAACAATGTCATTAGAAAACCTTATTGGCAATTTAATGGTATATGAGTACAACTTGAAAATAAAAAGAAGGATGAACAACAACTTCAATCCAAAAAGAAAGTACTTGCCTTCTATACATCCTCAGATATGGACAATTCAGATGATGATGAAGAGGAGATGGCAATGCTCTCAAGTGAATTCAGAAAGTTCTTAAAACAAGATAAGTTTTAAAAGAATAAAGATACTAATGATAATCCTATATGTTTTAAGTGTAACAAACTAGGTCACATAAAGAAGGATTGTCTATTGCTAAAATACAAAGAAAATTTCAAGTTCAACAAATACAACAAAAAGAAGAAAGACAATCAGGCAACTTGGAAGGAAAGTGATTCATCTTTCTCTGACGAAGAAGAAGCCACTGAAACTGCCAATGTCTGTTTTATAGCACAAGAGATGAGGTAAAAGAATATGCTGAATTATTAGATGCATTTCATGAGTTATATAATGATCTCAAGAATGAAAAGATTAAAAATAAAGTTTTATCAAAGAAAAATGAAAGACTTAACAATGAAAATTCTATTTATATTTCTCAAATGTCTTCCTTAAATTCTCAAAAAGATGACTTTGAAAAAGTTATTTCATCTTTAAAAATGGATAATGAGAATTTCTTAAAGGAGATTTTTTTACTTAAAAAAGAAATTATTTCTTTAAATTCTAGAATTTCTATTTTAAATAAAGAAATGTCAAGTTTCAAAATTAAATATGAAGAAATTTTGAAAATGTGACAAAATTTAATAAGGGAAAGAAAATTTAAATAATTTATTGTCTAATCAAAAGATGTCTAATAATCATTTTGGTCTTGGATTTTCAAAAGATAAGTTTGAAAAACTTACACATGTTGGTCATGAATTTTTAAAAAATGATGTTGAAAAATCTACACATGTTTATAATAATCCATATAATTCTTTTGTGAAAAGAAATACTGATAATATTTCAAAAAGAATTAGGAACAATATATATGGATTCCTAAAAATTTATGTTTTGTGGATAAAAATGCTTACATTGCATCATATATGCATCATGTATGTAATTCTTGTCATTATGTTTATACTAACAAATGAAAACCAAATTCAAATTGGGTTTGGGTTCCTAAAGGTTAATTATTTTTTGACCCTATTATGATTGGTACCATTCAAATGTTTACTTTTTAGGTACCTTACAAAAAAGTGATTTCTTGATGATAGAAAATTATTTCAAATATATAATGCATAATATATTATATTTGTATGCCATGATATATTTTTTGCAGGGGGAGAACATTTGTTATCTATATTTGTTATAACCTATTTTATGCAGGGGGAGAACACTTATTTTTGTTATAACCTCTTCTCTGCACGGGGAGATTTCGTGCACACAACTTGTCATCATCAAAGGGGGAGAATGTTAGAACTAGATTTTGATGATAACATTTATGATGCAGATGCATTGGAGCTCTATCACAAAAGCTAGTACTGAGTTCTAATTGTTCAAGATTATTCAAGAATATTTACTATTTTTGTGAATTTTTTTATAGATCGTTAAAAGCCTTGATCACACACACAAAATAGTTAGGTAGTCGACTTATCTCTTTGTCTAGTCGACTAAAATATCCGATAGTCGACTTGCTATGTTATATAGTCGACTAAGTCTCTTCACAGAAAATATCAATTCTCTGTTTGTTAACTGTAACCAACATTAGTCGACTTACTGATTAGTCTCTAATTTTACATAATTTTCATCACATTCTCATATTTATTTCATGTAAAATTCTGCTAATAAAACCTTGCATGCTTGATCCTAGGTCCATGGTGTGCAAATGGAGAAGAAGACCTAAATCACCATTTAATTGGTGATTAAGGGCCTACCAAGTAGCCATTGACTTTAGAGTGAAGATTTTGTCAGCCCAGGGTATCAAATTACAAATCCAGAAGATCAAATAGACAGGGGCTAGACTGGGCGACGCGCTGCCCGAAGCCAGGCACGCGCCGCCCTGGCACGACCGCAGAAACGCAGCCAGGGCCGCGTTTCCGCTGCCGTCTTGGCGCGCGCGCCAGGGCTTCAGGCCAGGGGTCACTCCCTGGCCCCCCTCTCTCGTGATGACTATAAATACCCCCCATGGGTCTGAAGAAATGCAGATCCAGAGTTAGAGCAAGTTGTGTAGTCTTGTTTTTAGTTTGTAGTAGTTGTTGTTGTTCTTCTTCTAGTTTTAATTTTAGCCATTAGAGTGAAAGAGAGAGAGAGTGTGTAAGTGTTGTATTTGAAGGGTGACAAGC
This sequence comes from Agave tequilana, assembly GCA_038442645.1. Lineage (NCBI taxonomy): Eukaryota > Viridiplantae > Streptophyta > Magnoliopsida > Asparagales > Asparagaceae > Agave > Agave tequilana. The sequence goes on along the minus strand of JAVJIF010014152.1, from coordinate 79,522 downwards.
TAATACAAGTACTACTTCTCTTCCTTCTTTCAATTTACTTGTGCTATCATTTGCTTTTACTTCCTTGTTATAGTGTAAACTCATTTCTCTTCACTTCTTCCTTTTGTTGTTTCTTGTTGTAGTGTAACTCCCTTCCTCTCAACTTCTTTTCCTTTGTTGTTTCTTTAAATTTTATGGCTAACTAACTTTTCCTTAGCATGGCTAACTAACTACTAACCCACTAATTTCTAACACTTGATTGATAACCCAAATGAGTCAATAGTGTCAAACAAGCCTTGTGCAAATAAGAGCTATGGCATCTTAAGACGAGGGTTCTAACTCTAATTTACCTACAAGTATTTACTTTCTTATACTTCATGCTTAATGAGTTTTTGATGATCTATGGGTTGTGTACTTTACTTGTTATTGTAAGTTAGAGACTTTTCCTTTTAACTTTGCCGATACCGTTAGTGCACTCGTGTCTTCTCTTATTCTCGCCTTCTATTGGATCTTGATAAGGGAATGTCCGAGTTTTTGCCGTGTAAAGCTAAGTTTTAGGATGAACTTTCACTCGATTTCCACGTGAATAGTTCCAATGCACAAGGGTTATGTTCACATATGATCCATCGTGAGGCTATCTTCCAAAAGTTAGAAATTAGTGGGAGCACTTAGTAGAAAGTTAGCCATGCGTTTTTACAATTAAGAAAAAAAATCCACCTTTATAAACCACCAAAATATTTTCCAACAATTCTTATAACATCTTGTTTTCACTTTTCAATTCTTTAATTGGAAACAAAGAACTTTCTTTCTTCTTGAACTTTGAAGCCGCATCAAGCTTCCATCACTCTCCCTCCTGTGGATATGACCCGTATAGCCACTTCGCTACTACGGAAGAATCGCAAAAGCAGTAACATCAACCCATACTCTTTTTACTTATTCTTGTGCTTGCTTTATGCCGATCAAATTTTGGCGCCGTTGTCGGGGAGGGAACGGCTTTATTGTTCAATACTAAAGATTGTTCTTTGTTTTTGTGTGTAGGAGAAGTACCAAGGAGCTTACTATCACGGGAAGCGAAAGAGGTGGCCAAGGACATTGCGAGAGGATTCATTTGCCCTCAAAAAAATTTGTGTAAAAGCAAGTTTTTTCGATTGAAGTACAAACAAACTCGTTTGCAGGGTTGCCGAAAGCCGCTAAAAAAAATTTGCTTTCTAAATCTTTTAGTTCCATTGAATGCTTCACCTATACATGTGTAATAATCTCAATAGAGATCCACTTGTTGCTTAATTGAAATTTGGATTAGACTTTTGCATTTAGAGCACGTGTCTATTTCAATTCATTTCAATTTCTATTGAAGAGTGCTGGAGAAAAGGTACGTGTGCATTCATATAGAATAGGACCAACATTTTAGAGTGATTTATCTCTTTGAGTGTTACCTTATTGTGAATAAACTGTACACTTGCACAATTGATATTAATGGCAAAGCCAAATAAACAAGATAAGGTGGGGATTTCATCACCCTTCCCTTAGCCCAAAAACCATCTCCAAGTGTACTCACATTTTCCCAAGCCTTAACTAAAAATCAATAGACGTTGGCCCTAGGGACATCTCAGACTCACTAAGATATTAACCGAGGTTGAAAATTACAAAAACTATACTCTTGCAAAATCGGTGTCTAAGGAAAGTGGATTAAGAGGCAAAGCCTTGAAAGCTCCGTGGTTTGGCGTAATTAGGCCCGTGGCTCACGCTCGGATACCTTCCCCCGAGCTTTGCCCTTTCCTGGCCGATTAGCTTGTAGTCGAGTTCCTGCAACAACCTTCCCCGGAGAATCGACCAGTTAGGAGTCGTCTAGGTTCAGGTACCTTAGACTAAGGCTTGTGGTTGTTTTTCTTTCTTTTGTTTGTTTTTTGTTCTTTTTTGATTGTTTGTTGTCTTCACGTTGTTTGTGGTGTGCTGCATGCAAGAGTGGGTGAGAGATCCGTCAACTTTTAGATTAACAAGAAACATTTCTCTACCCTTGCATCCAGAATCGGTGATGGCGTCACTTCAGGATAGATTTTACTCGATCAAAACCTCACTTCCATCTTGCATAAAACTTCCTGAAGCAAACGGAAATAATTTCGAGTTAAAATCTCAATTCATTAACACTCTTTCCCAAATTTCATGGTTTAGAATCAGAGGACGCATACTTCTTTGTTAGGGAATTTGAAGAAGTGTGCCTCATGACGCGTATACCCCAGCTAGGAGACGATACCGTTAGGTTACGTTTCATCCCTTTTCCCCTAAAGGACCTACCTAAGAAATGGTTGTACAGCTTGGTAGCAGATTCAGTCACGACCTGGGATGATTTCGTCAAGGCCTTCTTGAAGAAATTCTACCCAATTCACAAAACTGTCCTCATTAGGAAGAACGTCATGCAGTTTAGGCAAGAACCGAGCGAACCATTTTGGAGATACTTTGAGTGATTCAAAGATCTCCTAGCTCAGTGCCCTCATCATGGCGTGGAGAAATAGCGTCAGTGCCAGATTCTCTACGATGGTCTAGACTATCAGACAAAGACCCTGTTAGAAACAATGTGTCAGGGGGGGTTCTTACAGAAGGATGAGAATCAGGGTTGGGATTTATTTGAGGATTTAGCTGAGAAAACCCTGCAATGGGAGCCAGCATCGGAGAAACCTAGGAATTCACAATCTATAGCTTCAAGAGGAGGGCTCCTATCTCTAGAATCATCCATAGCTGCCGAGGCTAAGATTGCTACCCTAATGAGAAGGATAGAGGCTCTGAAAACAAAAGAGCCTGCCAATGTCAACCAGATCAACCCACCACCAATTCACAATCCGGGTTGTTCATACTGTCAGGCACCAAACCATGTCTTTGAAGAGTGCCCTGTTTTCCATGCCCAGCAAGTGCCACCAGAACACCTGAACGTGGATTACTCACGGCCGCCACACAACCCCTACTCACAAACATACAATCCGGGTTGGAGGAATCACCCTAATTTCTCCTGAGCACAAAATAATCCTCCCAGGCCTAATTTCTCCAACAATTTTCACCATCCTACTCCTCCACCATCTTTTCCCAGTCAAGCCCCATCTTCCTCCTCCCAAAGCTCTCCAATGAAAAAGAAAATCAGTAAATTGGAGGAGAGCATAAAGGCTTTCATGAAGTTCCAAACCGCTTTTATGCAAAACCAGGGACAAACTCTGAACAATCATTCACAAGCTATATCGAGATTGAAAATGCAGATGAGCCAATTAGCTAGCTCCCTAAGTGAAAGACCAAAGGGTACTTTGCCTAGTCAGCCTCTAGTTAACCCAAAAACCTCCAATCAAGCATACGAAATTCAGGAACCATCGATCAACTAGTGCAATGTTGTTCACACACTTCGATCTGGAAAGAAGGTAGACACCAGGTCTATCAACAGAAAAGTCCAGTCCATCCTGATCCCACTCCAGCCTCCACCTCTGCTAGTTCCTCCCAAACTGCTCCTCAAACATCTGACAAGGATAAAGCTGCTGAACAAGTTCGTAAGCCTGTAGCACCCTTTCCCAATAGTCTTGGGAACAATAATAAGAATATGCACATGGAAAAGATGCTAGAGATGTTCAACCAGGTCAAATTGAATGTGCCACTTCTTGACGCTATCCAACAAGTCTGGCTTATGCTAATTTCTTAAGGATATGTGTACTAAGAAGAGAAAGACCAATGTGCCTAAGAAAGTGTTCTTGGCAACCAATATAAGCGAAATCCTGTCTGTTCCCATTCCGGTGAAATACAAGGATCTCGGATGTCCCACCATTTCCTGCACAATAGGACAGACCGAAATCAATAGAGCACTTCTTGACCTGGGAGCAAGTATCAACTTGCTACCTCTCTCAGTATACCAGCAACTTGGCTTGGGTGAGCTAAGCCTAACTCGAGTCACCATTCAGCTAGCTGACCGATCTGTAAAGATCCCGAAGGGGAAAATCACAGACGTCCTTATCCGGGTCGGGGATTTCATCTATCCCGTTAACTTCATTGTGCTTGAGACCCAACCTGTGTCCAATCTAAGGTCTCAAACTCCCATCATCTTAGGGTGCCCATTCCTTACTACAGCTAATGCCATAATCAACCGTAGGAATAGGTCCATGCCATTGACCTTTGGAGACATGACGAAGGAAGTCAATATCTTCAATCTTGGAAGACAACCTAGGGATGTCAATGATCAGACATTTGTGGTCAATTCTATTGAAAATCTGACCAGTGAGCATGAGGAAAACATGGAAATAGAAACGGAGGCAGAATTTGATCTGGAGGCTGAGGATTTTAATCTAGGCCAGATCGTAGATTCAGTAGTGGATTGGGCATCAAGTGTACCTCATCTTAGGATTGAAAGCCCGGATATTACATCCAATGAAGCAACACCTTCCCAGAGCTAAAGATCTTACCTGAACACCTCAAGTACGCCTACCTGGGTGGAAAGGACACCTTGCCAGTCATCATAGCATCCCACCTGACTGAGCAACAAGAGGACAGCTTAATGTCTATTCTGAAAAGACATAGGGAAGCCATTGGATGGACGATGAAGGACATCAAGGGAATAAGTCCAGCTATAGTGCAACATAGAATCCATGTAGTCGATGAAGCAACCCCTAGGAGGGAACCACAATGCAAGCTTAACCCTCTCATGGAAGAGGCAGTTAAAGCTAAAATTCTGAAACTATTAGATAATGGGATCATTTATCCCATTTTTGATAGCCAATGGGTTAGCCCTGTTCATGCGGTCCCAAAGAAGGCTGGCTTTACAGTGGTAGAAAATGAGAAAAAGAGTTGGTACAAACTGCCTACCAAGGTTCGTGTGTGTATCGACTACAGGAAATTGAATGCAGCTACTCGTAAAGACCACTTCCCGCTACCCTTCATCGACCAAATGCTTGAGCGTTTGGCTGGACATGAGTACTACTGCTTCCTAGATGGGTACTCGGGATACAACCAAATCCCTATTGCGACAGAAGATCAGGAAAAGATGACGTTCACCTGCCCATTCGGAACCTTCGCTTACCGACGCATGCCCTTTGGATTGTGCAATGCTCCCGCAACATTCCAACGATGCATGCTTAGCCTTTTCTCCGACATGGTAGAACGTTTTCTTGAGATTTTCATGGATGACTTCTCCATCTACAGAGATTCATTTGATCAGTGTCTTCATCACCTAGAGTTACAAAGATGCAAGGAGAAGAACAAACTCTAAACTGGGAAAAATGTCACTTTATGGTGAGACAGGAGATTGTCTTGGGCCATGAGATTTCGAGGAGAGGCATAGAAGTGGATAAGGCTAAAGTAGAAGTGATTGCTAAGCTTCCACCACCCAAAAGCATCAAGGATGTTAGATCCTTTTTAGGGCATGCTGGGTTCTACCGACGGTTCATTAAAGACTTTAGCAAAATTGCGAGGCCCTTAACCAACCTGCTCATTAAGGACATGCCCTTTGATTTCAACGATGAATGTTTTAAGTCATGGGGGAAGCTTAAGCAACTTATTTCTGCGCCTATTATTTTTGCTCCTAATTGGGCCCAGCCATTTGAAATCATGTGTGATGCATCTGATTTTGCTATTGGTGCTGTTCTAGGACAGCGCATTGATAACAGGCAGCACGTGATTTACTATTCGAGTAGGACCTTAAATGACGCCCAACAGAATTATACAACGACTGAGAAGGAATTCTTGGCCGTTGTCTTTGCGTTAGAAAAGTTCTGGCCCTACTTGTTAGGTTCGAAGACGGTGATTTTTATAGATCACTCGTCTCTGAAATACCTCATGACCAAGAAGGAAGCAAAAGCCCGACTGATTCGATAGATCCTTTTGCTTCAAGAATTTGACTTAGAAATCTTGGATAAACGAGGTATAAAAATGTGGTCGCTGATCATCTTTCACGAATTCCAAACGTACCGATCATACAAGCTCTGATCAACGAGGATTTCCAGACGAGCACATCCTGACCATTCTTAAGGAACCCTAGTATGCGGACATTGTTAATTACCTGGCCACTAGACAATTACCCGCTGACTGGACAAAGCAAGACTAATACCGCTTCTTTGCCCAAATACGGTACTTCTTCTGGGAAGAACCGTATCTTTTTAAGTATTGTCCCAACCAAATTATTCGACGATGCATACCAGAGGAGGAACAGAGGAGTGTGCTCAGCTTTTGCCATGACCTTGCATGCGGAGGACACTTCGGTCCCCGCAAGACTGCAGAGAAGGTTCTACAAAGTGGGTTCTACTGGCCCACTTTGTTCAAAGACTCATATAATTTTTGCAAGTCATGCGCAAATTGTCAGAAAATCGGGAAAATTTCAAGAAGAGACATGATGCCCCTGAGCCCGATCCTTAAAGTTGAAATTTTTGATGTTTGGGGTATCGATTTCATGGGGCCATTCCCCACTTCCTTCGGCAACCAGTTCATTTTGGTTGCTATAGACTATGTCTCTAAATGGGCAAAAGCTGTGCCAACAAAGATGAATGACAACAAAGTGGTTGTCAAATTTCTTAAAGAGAATATCTTCTCCCGATTTGGCTCCCCTAGAGCGATAATTAGTGATAATGGATCACATTTTTGCAACAGAGTTTTTGAAGCTCTAATGCGGAAATATTCCATCAATCACAAGTTGTCTACTCCATATCATCCCCAGACAAATGGGCAGGTCGAAGTCACCAATCGACAGAGCAAGCTCATTCTGGAAAAGACTGTCGGACAAAACCGAAAGGATTGGTCGGTCAAACTCAATGATGCATTGTGGGCTTACCACACTGCTTTTAAGACAGTTCTGGGGATGTCTCCTTATAGAATCGTGTTTGAAAAAGCCTGTCATCTGCCAGTAGAGTTAGAACACCGGGCCCTCTATCGGGGTAAAACCAAGCATAAAAAGTGTATGTTTTAAAATTGATATTTAAAGTGTGTGCTTTGGCATCCTCGATACTTCCGTTATAGCATAGAGGCTAAAACGAGTCGAACCACAAGGGCGGGGGCGATAGAAGCTTTACCGGTTGATTCACGTATTTGTTAAAAAGTTCTTTAAAGTTTTAAAGAATGAAAAGAAAAGAAAAGAAAGAATGAAAAGAGATGTGTATGGTGAAATACGAAGAGGTGGGAAACATAGAATAGAATGGTTTTTGTAGTTTTGTTTTTATATCTAAAATAAAGTGAAAAAGAAAAAAAACTCATGGCTACTAACTACTAATGACTCCACCAACATGCTAACCTCTTAGTGATAGTTGCCTCACATGTATCATTGGCCATCACTAGTCCTTGGTTCAAGAGCGATTCAAAGCATGACGCATATGTAACTTATCACAACCCAACTCAACAAACAAGTGCAAGCTACACTTAAATCATCAAAACTCAATAAGAGCAAGCATGAAGTAAAGTAATGTTAGCTTGTTAGTGGTTAGAAAGTTAGAGTGTTAGATCCATCATCATGAGCCATCAATGGCTCTTGCAAGAGTAAGGCCAAAACGAGGTTATTAGATTCATGTGGATTATTATAAAAGAAGTTAGACTAGTTGGTGGTTAGTAGTTAGTGCCATGAGAGAAAAGATTAGCTACACATGTAAAGAGATTAGAGAGAGAAAACATAGAGAGGTAAAGAGAGCACCTTTCATAGATTGTCACCTTCTATTACGATAACTCTTGCATTCCAAGCATGTACCACTCTCTCTCCCTATTACAAGATCTACAAAATGAAAAATACAATGGAGGAGGAAGAACTAACCTAAACTAAACTATCCTAAATTACACACGAAATGAAAACTACTCCTAAAACTCTGCATATCTTTTCTCTGAAACCCTAGGGGGGTATTTATAGCCACCAGGGAAGAGGGGGGCCAGGCCCTGGCCCAAAACGCGACCGAGGCCGCAGCCGTATGGCCGCGAAAAGCGGCCATACTGGGGCCGCTCGCGCGGCGCTTCGAGCCGCGCGCAGTCCCGTCTGTCCCCTGTCAGGCCCTGTATCCGTTTCTTCTTTGCAGCCCCTGGTTTTCACAGAATCAGCTCTCTAGGTCAATGGCTATCTTTAATAGGCTTTTAATCACCAATTAAATGGTGATTTAGGGTCTTCTTCTTCATTGCACACCATGGACCTAGAATCAAGCAAGCAAAGCTTTATTAGCAGAATTTAATATGCAATTAATGTGAAGATGTGATACAAATTATGCAAAATTAGAGACTAATCATACCCCCACACTTATCTTTTACTCGTCCCGAGCAAAACAAAAAACTAAGGAATTATTACACCACTTTCGCAGGTGACGCGATTGCATTGAGCATGTGCAACAAGTCGTTAAACCTCTAAGTTCCCCTTAGAGGAGGAGTTTTGTCTCCTGAGGGTTTCAGCGGATTACACCCACAAAATCCATAAAGAAAGAAATCAAATGTTAGTATTTTGAAAACGCACTTTTGAAATAGAGAAAAGTGTTGACGTATTTTTGTGAAAATATAAGTGATCTAAGGTCATAGGTTAACCAGAAATTGTTCTTTCTTAAACTAAATCAAAATGCAAAAAAACTTGTTATAAATTAAATGTAAGAATTTAAAATTGAATTGACTCTTTGATCTTTCATAAAACTCTTAGAAAAATATGCACTTTGTGAACTGTGAAGATTTTTTGGATATCGACTCAAGCTTTCATGCATTTATTTAATATATATATATTTTTTTCTTCCCTTAGTTTTCTTAGGCTTTCTTATTTACCCGGATAGTGAGCCTTTAGCCGGTGACTCCCAAACTAGATGGTCTTAGGGCACCAGATGAGAAAACATCCCTCGGACTTAAGGACTCGAGTAAACAAGGCCACAAAACTAAAGGGGGTTATTTTGTTTTTGTCCACCGTTTTAGGTATGAATAATCATGCTTCTTGAGACATAATTACCCAACTTCAATAGGTAGTTTTTATTTATCATAATTTTTTTAATATATATTTTTATGGCATTTTTAGTCTTTATTTCAATCCAAAAATTATGTAAGTATGGGGTGCATAAATCTAAGCAAAAAATTCAAGATCAAATTATCTTTTCAATTTTACTTTCTTATCCTAAAATTTAAACAAGATATATTATTTTGACTCAGTTTAAAATTTCATAATTTGAGGTCTTCCTAATTCCTAAGATAATCTTAATTTTATTAAAAATAAATCAAGAACTATTTCTCTTGTTTCAAAAAGTTTTGTAAAAAGAGAAAAAGAATTTTTTTAAATTAAAAAGAAATATAAAGAAAGAAAATTTAAAACTACCTATGTTAGTAAACCCTCCCCCACACTTATCTCAGGCATTGTCCTCAATGCATCGTGAATGTGTAAATACATGAAACAAATGGAGAGGGAAAGAAGATTACCTCAAGGGGGTGGCTTCGGTGGTGGTCTGATTGGGCCAAGCGTTGCGACCCAATCAAAATAGCGGGGATCTTGCAGGAACCCACCAATGACCTCTCCAACATGACCCAATAAAAGAATGATGGATTGAATGGTCTTATTGAAAATTTTATCCCCATCTAATTTCCAATTTTCAAAAATAATTATTGAGTCATTTTCTTCAACATTCTTGTCCAACAATGAAGGGTGATTTTGAGAGATAATTGATTTGGACTCAAATGGAACATGAACAAAAACTGATACCAACTTGGGAAGTTGACTCAGATTAAGTCGAGAGTCAACAATGAGAGTCGAAATTGGTTCAAAAATAGGGTCCAGACCAAAGAATTGATGTTCACACACTGTCCCCATTAATGAAGTGTGATCATAAGAGATTGGTGATTCCATTTCACGGTGTACTGGTACAGGATTCAATGTTGACTCCAGAATAGAGAAAAAATCTGGTAAGGATACCGGGGTCATTATTGAACAAAAAAGTGAAATGGAATTACTAACATGAGGTTCGGGATCACATTCAGGTTCAATTTCAATTTCAAGAAAGGGATAACTTGCCAAAATGTCCCGGCGACTTTCATAACTTGGAGATTCGTCAAGTTCAAATGTGTGTTCTGAAATTGAATCTTGGTTTCCAAAAGAACATGATTCTTGGGTCCAATTGGTAGAGTTAGGAATATAAGGATTGGTCAACGGTTGACAAGAAAGATTATCCTTCCTCTCATTGATCAAATCGCTCATAATTGAGTCTAACCTACTGATAGGTCGGGTAATAGAACTTGGATTTGGAATCATGTCTTCCATACTCTTTGCGATTGGTTCTTCGTGAAAAGATGAGTATGGAAGTCGATTTTGGAAATTATGGTAAAATTGTGAGTCCATTGGATTTTTTGATTGCTGCTCGGACTCACGCAAGGGTTCTATACTCAGTCCAGTATTGATGGTTGTTCATTTTGAATAGGTGATACTGGAAAAGATGAGTAGGACTCTTTAAAATGTGGTTGAGATGATGAGTCCAACATGTTTTGCATTCTTTCACAAAAGACTTCAAACGCTTTTCTAGCTCAGATTCTTCTTCAATTGGATGCTCTAGAAAGGAGTGTGTGGAGTTTGATGTGGGAAGGATTGTGAATTGAGCAAATTTTGCATTTGTTGTAGGGACTCTTCTATACTCCTTTCCAATGATGATTTTTCTTCAATTGGTGGTTCAGGAAAAGGAGTATATGCATCAAAATTGGGGAACGAATATTGCGAAAATTGTGGACAAGATGGTTGAAAATTTGACTCGGATAGGTGAATCCCCATGAGCTCTGTGAAGAGTTGAAATTATTTTAAAAATTATGGTCATATGATTGGGGATATGGGTTATATTGATTCGGATAATCCCAACCCGACATATATGGTTGGTTCATGTTGTACATTGCCGGGTCAGAGTTATCCGAGTCAAATGAGGTCGGGGTGAAATATGGATTCATATTATAATTGAAAGAATTGTTGTTATTAAAATCCATATCACAATTTACAAAAAAGAAAAACAAACAAACAAACAAACAACAAAGAAAAAGAAAAAGAAAACAAGCCTATGCTAGGGTTGACTTAGACCTGACGACTCCTAACTGGTTAAACTGTCCACGGGGGGTATATTGTCGGAAGCTGACCACGAGTTAATCGGCCAGGTAGGGGCAAGATCAGTGGGAGGTATCCGTGCCGGAGCAACGAGCCTAATTATGCCAAACCACTGTTCTTGAGGTTTCGCCTCTCAATCCCCAACCTTAGACACCGATTTAGCAAGAGTCAAATTCTAACAACTTCCCTCTTAGGTCAATCTCCTAAATAAGTCCGAATGTCTCTAGGGGCCAACGTCTAGCAAATTTTATATAGGTTTGGGTTGTGTGAGTGGGGAGGTGATTTTTGGGCTAAGAGAGGGTAATAACTTCCCCACCTTATGTTGTATTGGGTGTTGCCCTTAAGTTTAATTTGTGCAAGTGTGCAATATAGATAAGATGAACATAAAAAAGCGAGTAAATCACTGAAGTGTTTGTCCTAACTATATGCAATGCAATATGTACACCTTCTATCAGTATCACAACACCATAAGAATAAAATACAGTATATTGGAATAAAAATTGACACGTGCCTAGATGCAAATGTCTAAACCGTTTTAAAGCATCCAATTTTTATATTTTAGTTCTTACAATTATTTACAGTGCATAGGTACTATAAACAAAAATTAGTAGCAGAATATAAAAATATACAAGAATTACCCAACCACACTTGAGCAAGTGTGGACTTCTGCAATGCTAAAACTTTAACCTGCACACCAAAAAATAAAGAAGAAAAGTTAACAAAAATGTGAAATCAAACCGTTCCCATCCCCAGCAACGGCGCCAAAATTTGATCGGGTAAAACGAGCACAAAAAGTGTATGTTTTGAAATTGATATTTAAAGTGTGTGCTTCGGCTTCCTCGATACTTCCGTTATAGCATAGAGGCTAAAACGAGTCGAATCCATAAGGACGGGAGGCGATAGAAGCTTTACCGGTTGATTTAGGTATTTGTTAAAAAGTTCTTCAAGGTTTTAAAGAATGAAAAGAAAAGAAAAGAAAGAATGAAAAGAGATGTGTACGGTGAAATACGAAGTAGTGAGAAACATAGAATAGAATGGTTTTTGTAGTTTTGTTTTTATATCTAAAATAAAGTGGAAAAGAAAGAAAACTCTTGGCTACTAACTACTAATGACTCCACCAATATGCTAACCTCTTAGTGATAGTTACCTCACATGTATCATTGGCCATCACTAGTCCTTGGTTCAAGAGCAATTCAAAGCATGACCCATATGTAACTCATCACAACCCAACTCAACAAACAAGTGCAAGCTACACTTAAATCATCAAAACCCAATAAGAGCAAGTATGAATAAAGTAATGTTAGCTTATTAGTGGTTAGGAAGTTAGAGTGTTAGATCCATCATCATGAGCCATCAATGGCTCTTGCAATAGCAAGCCAAAACGAGGCTATTAGATTCATGTGGATTATCATAAAAGAAGTTAGACTAGTTGGTGGTTAGTAGTTAGTGCCATGAGAGAAAAGATTAGCTACACATGTAAAAGAGATAATAGAGAAGAAAACATAGAGAGGTAAAGATAGCACCTTTCATAGATTGTCACCTTCTATTACAAGCACTCTTGCATTCCAAGCATGTACCTCTCTCTCTCCCTATTACAAGATCTACAAAATGGAAAATACAATGGAGAAGGAGAACTAACCTAAACTAAACTACCCTAAATTACAACATGAAATGAGAACTACTCCTAAAACTCTGTATATCTTTTTCTGAAACCCCAGGGGGGTATTTATAGCCACCAGGGAAGAGGGGGGCCAGGGGACAGGCCCTGGCCCAAAACGCGACCGGGGCCGCGGTCGAGGCCGCGGCCATACGGCCGCGAAAACGCGGCCCAGGCGCAGAAACGCGGCCCAGGCCGCAGAAACGCGGCCCAGGCCGCGTTTCCGCGGCCATACTGGGGCCGCGCGCGCGGCGCTTCGAGCCGGGCGCGGTCCCGTCTGTCCCCTATCAGGCCCTGTGTCCGGTTTCTTCTTTGCAGCCCCTGGTTTTCACAGAATCAGCTCTCTAGGTCAATGGCTATCTTTAATAGGCTTTTAATCACCAATTAAATGGTGATTTATGGTCTTCTTCTGCATTGCACACCATGGACCTAGAATCAAGCAAGCAAAACTTTATTAGCAGATTTAATATGAAATAATGTGAAGATGTGATACAAATTATGCAAAATTAGAGACTAATCACCTCTGGGCCATTAAGCAGCTCATTTTGATTTGAGTAAGGCCGGTGAGCTAAGGAGATTGCAGATTATAGAATTAGAGGAGATACGGAATGAAGCTTATGAGAATGCCCGAATCACCAAAAGCAGGACTAAACTTTTCCATGACCAGATCATAACCCGAAAACACTTTACCCCAGGAGACAAGGTTCTGCTGTACAACTCGAGGCTTCATATTTTTGCGGGAAAGTTGAAAACTCGTTGGTCCGGATCCTTTATTGCGCGCATTGTTTTTCCACACGGTGCTGTGAAAATTTTCGATTCAAAAAGTAATCAGGAATTCAAGGTAAACTGGCAAAGATTAAAGCCATTTCTAACTACTGATCCAGAGTCGCACGCTGCAGTTGTCCTATGTCTTTGCAACCCAGTGTATACTTGACTGTATGCCATCACACATACAAATAATAATAAATAAAAAAAAATATAAAAAATAAAAATAAAAAAATATAAAAATAAAAAATTAATAATACTAATACTAATAATCAAATAAAAATAAAAATAATATATATATATATATATATATATATATATAATATATATATATATATATATATATATATATATATAAATGCCTTGTCTATAAATAACAAGAGATTCATTCCCATAACCTTACCCTTGGTAAACTTGTAAATACCTTTGTGACCTAGGGGTGAGATTGGACTTTCCCCACTTTGGATGTCTATTTATACCCTCTTCTCTTCTCTAAACCCAACCTTTTTTTTTTTCAGATCTGAAGAAGGCCCCCAAGCGCCGACCCCCTCCCCCAAAATTCTTCTCTCCCTCCACCCAAAGGCCGCGCCCAGGCCTTTCTGGCCGCAAAAACGCGACCCTTTCCAGGAGCCGGCCGCGCCGCCTGCTCCTCTCTCAGCCAAAATTCGAGCTCTCCTCAGTTTCGCCAAATATTTTGGGTTTCTCTGTCTGGATTTACTCTAGGCAAAAAATTTTTGGATTCCCTCCAAGGTTTCCGGGGGAGGTTTCCAATTCGTTACCATTTTCTCTATTTTCCCATACTCAATCATGGCTTCTACCATATTCCCTGAGAAAGATTTCTCCCGTATATTTACTGATGTTCAAGGTGTTGGCTCGAAGGCCCATCACTCTAGTTTTGATGATGATCAACTCATGTAGTTATGTTTACTAATGATCTTGTGTTTAATTAGTGACAGATTCATGATCAAGATCTTAGTTGGTGCATAGCTTCAACAAAGGATTTAAAGTCAAGTTTTGGAGCTAGCACGGTGTTTGGACCAAGTCAAGAAGGCTTCAAGTGAAGACTTCAAGAAGATGAAGACTTGTGTCTAGGTTTGTTTTTAGAAGATTTTATTTTTAGATAAAATGTAAAGGATAGAGTAGTTGGTGGATTGCTCAAGTATCATATACACACACACTCTTGATTTAGTTTGCTTTAGAAAAGATTTTTCTTTTTGACAAAATATCATTTTGGTTTTTGGTATTCAAGTTTTATGTTTTAACCAAAACCATATTTAGTGTTTAATGTCAAAAACATAGATATTTCACCTTGTTTGTGTAGTGGATCATATCCATACACACTATGCTTTAAAAGTTGTTTAAATATCTTATTTTTGTATTTGGAGAAGTTTTGAAAAAACAAGTTTTGGAAAAAACAAGTTTTGGAAAATACTGTTTTTAGTTTGAGCCATATTTTTCAAAGTTACAAAAATAGTCCAAATCATTTGTAACATGCCTTGATTTTGTGCAAGCATGTTTGTTTATCAAAGTATATTGGTAAAACTATTTTTGTAGATTTTCTATGTTTTTATGGGATTTTACTTCAATCAAAAAGACCAAGTTTTAAATCCCTTAATAGTTTTCTGACCTGGCTTCAGCCGGTCGACCCAGCCGGTTGACCGACGTGCACGGGCTACACGCCAGTATCTGGCTGGAGGGCCGGTCGACTGGGACGGTCGACCGTCCAGAGAGCTTTGCTCTCTGGAAAGCCTCGGTCGACCGGGACGGTCGACCGGCAGAGAGTCTGCTCTCTGTTCCAGAGGTTCGGTCGACCGGGCCAGTCGACCGTTGCACAACGGTCTGAAATATGACCGTTGGCCGGTCGACCGGGCGGTCGACCGACAGGCCTGACAGACCCCAACGGCTAGTTTTCCAGACTTTATAAAATGGGGCATTTGGGGGCTGTTTTGATTAAGATTTTTGGAGACTTTTAGAGCCAGTTTTTCCTACTCTTTTCAGAGGTTTTTCTCCACAAAATTGAGAGCTAATACTTCCAATCAAAAGGGGAGTTTTATCAAGAGTGTTCAAAAGAGATTTTCTTGAGTTTTCCTCCACACATTCTCATCCTTGTTTTCTCACAAACACTTGAGCAACCCATTGACATATTCATTCTATAGGAGTGTTCTTGTGAGAGTTTTTATTGGTGATCAAAGTGTTTAGATCACTAAGAGATCTTTTCTTGTTTCTTGAGGAGGCGGACGAGTGCGTTCGCGGTTGTTTAGAGTTCGTGTGTGAACTCTTAGTTTGAGGTGCGGCCTCGGCGAGCTTGTGGGGCTTGCGTGTGTACGGACTAGGGAGTCCGAGAGTTGTAGGTGTTGCGGCACCGAGTGATCCGGTGGGATCCATTATAGTGGAAATCCTTCGTGTGTCGAAGGCGGGGATGTAGAGCAAGGGTGCTCGAACCTCGAAACAAATCCCTTGTGTTTGCGATTGCTCACTCTCTCTCTATCTCCTTGTGTTTATATCTTGCATGCTTCTATTGTGTTTATCTTTACATGCATGATATACTTGTGTGCTTAATTGTTATACTTGCTTGGGTTTGTTTGCTAACACTTGTATTTAACCAAGAGAGCCAACGCGGCACCTCAACCCTTATCTAGGGAATCTAGAGGAGTTTGTCCAGAGCCCTTCACGGGAAATTCGGCAACACTCTTGTGTTATACGTGGTGTTTAGTGTAATAGTTTGTTTAGGTCATAATAGTTTTTAATTCCGCATTGTTTGGCATTTAGTGACCATTAGATTAGTCATCACCTATTCACCCCCCTCTAGGTGAACTTACAATTGGTATCAGAGCCAAGTGCTCTTGATTTGGGTCTTACAACCTAGAGTTAAAGATCCTCATTTTTAGGCTAATCACTATTTTTGTACACACACCATGGACTTCATGTCACCACCCATGTTTGACATTCTTAACATCCAAATTTGGAAGGTTAAGATGTCCTTGTACCTCAAGGCCCTAGGCCTTCATGTTTATCTTGCTACAATTAAAGATTCATATGTTAATGATAGCAAGAATATTGAGGCTAATGCAAAAGCCCTACATGCTTTAAAATCAACCCTAAATGATGATTATTTATCTAGGGTTTCTAATGTTGATTCGGCTTTTGTAGCTTGGAACATCATCACCTCCCTTGGCGAAAAGGATTATATTATGCGGGAAGCGACTCAGATGTTAGAAGTGACACCTCCAACAAGTGCTACATGGTCCAAGGGGATAACCCCCTTGAGGTAACTACCGAATCCGAGGTAGATGAAGATAACATATCATATGATGAGCTTACCACTTTTTGTCAACTTCTACTTGAGAAATATGACATGATTAAAAAGAAAATAAAAATTTGAAAAAGAAATTTGATTGCATGCTTAATGAAAAAGATTCATTAGAAAATAAGGTTGCATGCATTGAAAAAGAAAATGAAATTTTGAAAGATGAAAATGTTTCCTTGTTTCCAAATTGAGTGATCTTTGTGAAGGAAACACAAATTTGAAAAATAAAATTGTTTTGGTGGAAAAACAAAAGGAAATCGTTTTTCAAGAAAATAATATTTTAAAAGGAAAAATGATTGAAAAAGAACAAGAAAATGTTTTTCAAAAGAAAAAGAAAATTGTTTCACAATCTCATCATGCTTTACATGCCACCACTAATGAGATTAATGTTTTGAAAAATAAAATGGATTGTTTGAGCTCCACTTTGAGCTCATGTGCATTTAATCATTCTAGGTTGGAGTCTATGTTTTCAAAGAAACAAACTCCACACATTCATGCACAACATCATCATGCATATGCTTATGTTGCACGCCACGATCATACTCATACTCATAAGCATCCTAAGGTGTACAAGTGTACACATTGTGGCCGCAAAGGCCATTTAGCAAAGTTTTATTTTGATAAGTTGCATGTTTTAAATTTTGCTAATAAAAATGTTTGGGTTCCTTACAAGACTAACCCTAAAGGACCCAAAAGAAAATGGGTACCAAAATCCTCACCTTTTGTTTTTGATGTAGGTGAGGGCTCTCACATGACGTGAGAGGATTGGTGCCTTGATGGTGGATGCACATGGACTAGAAGGACATACATTTGATGCACCGCTATCAAGGAGTTTTGGTGGAAAGGCCACCATGTTTTGGAGATTTGGAGTAGTTCCTTGGTTTGGTAACTATTTCTAAACTCCTTATTTATTTACATGCTTGTTCATATGTCATATTTTTAGCATGTTCATGTTTTAGGTTTTGTGCTTCATGTGGTAAATATTAGTTTAAATGTAGTTTTTATCAAAACTTGTATTTATACATGTACAAATAGTGAGAACAAATTGATCATATATGTTTGCACTTCATGCTCATTTGTACCCACTATATGCACATGTATAGCCTAGTTTTGATGATTTCTCATTTACACTTGTTTTGCCAATTTTCATGTTTTTACTTCTTGTATATGTAATTTTTATTCAAATCTAATAAATATACATGTATATCCTTTTTGAGTCTCTTGCCTTCATGCAAATACTATTAATAGACTCGTTTTATGTTTGGGATATGTATGCATATTATTAGATTTAGATAAATCATACATATACCTAGAGTTTGTTTTGTTTTTAATGAAAAATAATTTTCATGATTTGTTTGATAAAATGTTATTCATGTTTGATTTGAGCTTCAATGACTATTTTCATGAAAATACTATATACATGATTCTTGTACACTCACACTTTATTTGTTTTGTCATGACTTTGTTTCATGAACATATTTTTGAGCTTTATCGATTTGAGTGTCGATTCTTGTGTATTTGGTATGGTTCATGAAAAACATATGTTTTGATTCCATGTTTTGAAGGATCTTTAACTAGTTTTTCAAAAATTAATTTAACTAGTTATTCATTCTTCAATGTTTATGAGATATACACATGATCCTATTATTGTTTCAATTGGTATCATTGAATCGTTTCAATTGGTATCAATTTGACTCTATATTTGTATATACTCATTTTTGTTTTACTACATATGTATGTATCAATGTCAATTGGTATACTCCTTTTTTTTTCATACATATATATGATTTTCATGTGCTTAACTTACAATTGGTTCACATTTTTAAAGCACAAAGTTATGATGAAAAATAAAATTTTTTGATCATTATGTTTACTATTGGTATCAATATGTTTCAACTTCATATTTGTTAAATTTCAATTGGTATCAATATGATTTTCAATAATGATTATTTTCAATTTGGTATCTTAAAATTTGTTAGTTTTACAAAAGCTCTGATACCTTTAAAAATTTTGTTTAAGAAAAATTAAAAGAAATTTTTTTTTTAGTTGTATTGCCTATATGCAAGGAGAGCTTAACATTTCTTCTACATATAGATTCATGTTGAGTGTATTGTATATTTAGGAGCTTGACAACTCTTCTTTATGTGATACACGTGTGTAGGGGAGCTTCACATCTCCTCTTATGCATTACAGATTATGTGTTATGTGAATTAGGGCTTGTCATCCCTCTTTTATGTAATGCATATATGTAGGGAAGCTAACTTAGCATCTTCCTCTTCATGAATGTATATCGCATATAACCTTTTATTGATTGATTTGTGTTTACCCCTTATTGATCTCTTTGTTTATGACAAAAAGGGGGAGAAAAATTTTGTGTTTACTTTAACCCCTTTGTTGATGATTGACAAAAAGGGGGAGAAGAATTTGAGATTTATATGCATGTTTTGTGAAAAAGAATTTATGTTTATGCATATATGTTTTGTTTTGCAAATAGGAGAAAAAGAATTTGATGTGTTATGCTTGAGTGCATGTTTTATCTCCATACATTGCATACATGTTTATGAGCTTTATTGCATATCTATTTGTTTATGTGTTATGCATGAGTTAGGGGGAGCTTCTTTGGAGCTTTACTTTAATCCATGCGTATATAACTTCATGAGTTTTGTCATCATCAAAAAGGGGAGATTGTTGGCCCGAAGGCCCATCACTCTAGTTTTGATGATGATCAACTCATGTAGTTATGTTTACTAATGATCTTGTGTTTAATTAGTGACAGATTCATGATCAAGATCTTAGTTGGTGCATAGCTTCAACAAAGGATTTAAAGTCAAGTTTTGGAGCTAGCACGGTATTTGGACCAAGTCAAGAAGGCTTCAAGTGAAGACTTCAAGAAGATGAAGACTTGTGTCTAGGTTTGTTTTTAGAAGATTTTATTTTTAGATAAAATGTAAAGGATAGAGTAGTTGGTGGATTTCTCAAGTATCATATACACATACACACACTCTTGATTTAGTTTGCTTTAGAAAAGATTTTTCTTTTTGACAAAATATCATTTTGATTTTGGTATTCAAGTTTTATGTTTTAACCAAAACCATGTTTAGTGCTTAATGTCAAAAACATAGATATTTCACCTTGTTTGTGTAGTGGATCATATCCATACACACTATGCTTTAAAAGTTGTTTAAATATCTTGTTTTTGTATTTGGAGAAGTTTTGAAAAACAAGTTTTGGAAAAAAAGTTTTGGAAAATACTGTTTTTAGTTTGAGCCATATTTTCCAAAGTTACAAAATAGTCCAAATCATTTGTAACATGCCTTGATTTTGTGCAAGCATGTTTATTTATCAAAGTATATTGGTAAAACTATTTTTGTAGATTTTCTATGTTTTTATGGGATTTTACTTCAATCAAAAAGACCAAGTTTTAAATCCCTTAACAGTTTTCTGACCTGGCTCAGCCGGTCGACCGAGCCGGTCGACCGACGTGCACGGGCGTGCACGCCAGTATCTGGCTGGAGGGCCGGTCGACCGGGACGGTCGACCGGCAGAGAGTCTGCTCTCTGTTCCAGAGGTTCGGTCGACCTGGCCGGTCGACCGTTGGCACAACGGTCTGAAATATGACTGTTGGCCGGTCGACCGGGCGGTCGACCGACAGGCCTGACAGACCCCAATGGCTAGTTTTCCAGACTCTATAAAATGGGGCATTTGGGGGCTGTTTTGATTAAGATTTTTGGAGACTTTTAGAGCCATTTTTCCTACTCTTTTCAGAGGTTTTTCTCCACAAAATTGAGAGCTAATACTTTCAATCAAAAGGGGAGTTTTATCAAGAGTGTTCAAAAGAGATTTTCTTGAGTTTTCCTCCACACATTCTCATCCTTGTTTTCTCACAAACACTTGAGCAACCCATTGACATATTCATTCTATAGGAGTGTTCTTGTGAGAGTTTTTATTGGTGATCAAAGTGTTTAGATCACCAAGAGATCTTTTCTTGTTTCTTGAGGAGGCGGACGAGTGCGTTCGCGGTTGTTTAGAGTTCGTGTGTGAACTCTTGGTTTGAGGTGCGGCCTCGGCGAGCTTATGGGGCTTGCGTGTGTACGGACTAGGGAGTCCGAGAGTTGTAGGTGTTGCGGCACCGAGTGATCCGGTGGGATCGATTATAGTGGAAATCCTTTGTGTGTCGAAGGCGGGGATGTAGAGCAAGGGTGCTCGAACCTCGAAACAAATCCCTTGTGTTTGCGATTGCTCACTCTCTCTCTCTCTCTCTCTTTCTATCTCCTTGTGTTTATATCTTGCATGCTTCTATTGTGTTTATCTTTACATGCATGATATACTTGTGTGCTTAATTGTTATACTTGCTTGGGTTTGTTTGCTAACACTTGTATTTAACCAAGAGTGCCAACGCGGCACCTCAACCCTTATCTAGGGGAATCTAGAGGAGTTTGTCCAGAGCCCTTCACGGGGAATTCGGCAACACTCTTGTGTTATACGTGGTGTTTAGTGTAATAGTTTGTTTAGGTCATAATAGTTTTTAATTCCGCATTGTTTGGCATTTAGTGACCATTAGATTAGCCATCACCTATTCACCCCCCCTCTAGGTGAACTTACACAAGGGTATGGTACCGTATTTTTAGATCGCATTAGGGAGCGGCATTGGTATGGCTTAGTTTATGATAATACCACTCTTGACGCCTACTATTGCCCGGACTTAGTGACACAATTTTATTTAAGTATTGACATTGAGACAATTGACTATGACCACTTCGTTGTCCATTTTGATCACGGGGATCTTGCGGTCACCCGGAATACTGTTGAAGCGGTCACACAAGTCCCATCCCCCCTCAGCATGTTGCCCCCTGCCCTTGATTGATTACCTGACCTTGATGGGGGTGCGTTGCACTGAGCTCGATAATGTGTTCGAGCAAATACCACGTTTCGTAACACTCATTGCGTTGGACGTTGGATCCAACGCAATATTTTGGGTATTGATCATACTACTCTTTCTACATACCTCCCCTTCAGATTATCCACAGCCTCATGACGAGGCAACACACTGTCTGTCTCAACACCATGCTTTTGCAGCAGCTGATTGCCAACTCCCAACGCACTAGGGTGTGAAATACTCTTTACCTATCGTAGTCACCCGTTTTTGCCAAAACTTTCTACTTGACGCAGAATTTATTGCATATGATAGAGTACTAGTCACCCCCGAGCGCATCACCAGTGCCTACAATAGCTGCTTGCATTCGATCTGGACACCTACCGTCCAGCTCGAAGATGTTCCTGCTGAATCATCCTCAGAGGAACATATGGATGAGGAAGATGACCCACACTTTTGGCAACAACCTCCCCCTACCGAGACCCATGCATTCATGTCCTTCATCTGGAAGGGCATGAAAAAGATTTTTAAAGGTCAAATCAGGTTAAGAAGACAACTGGATGCTCAAGATTCTAGGCTGGAACGTATTGAGGACACCCTCCAGCGTTCACGCTCGGCCGGACCTAGCACTTCGACTGGCCCGGGTCGGAGGAGACGGTGATATCATTTCTTTCCCCTATTTACTGCATCTACATTTACATTACATTCATTGAGGACAATGCATTAGATAGGTGTGGGGGGTGCTAACACTTTTTCTTTTTCCTTTATTCTCTTCCTTCTTTCAAAAAAAAAAAAAACCTCTCCAGATTGAAAAGGAATTTCATACTCTTTATAAAAATACCAAAAGATTGTAGGAATTAAGGGAACCTTATTAGTGAATCTTTATTTTCGCCTAAATAAACAAGAAAGATTGTTTGACTAAAAAGTTAGAAGGGATAAGGAAATAACTCATACCTTTTATTTAACCTTAGTAGAATATGCATAAACCACACACACATGCTTGGGATTTAGAGACTCAGAAAAAAAAAGCTGAATAATTGTGCCTCAAGAAGCATGATTACTCACGCAAAAAAAAATTCTATATACAATAATGTATCAATAAATCTTAATTTCGTGGCCTACTCCATTTGCATATTTGACCTGAAGGGTGTTTTTCCACCTGGTGCCCTAAGACCATCTGGTTTGGAAGTCATCGGTTTGATATGTGTTATATAAGTGAAGTAGAAAGACTAATGGAACCAAGAATAATAAGTAAATATTAATAAAATTAAATGATATTCAAAGTTGAGTTGAAAAATCCCAAGCACATCACACTTACACATTATGCATATCTATCTAAAGCAAAATAAAAGAATGAGTTAGAAGTACAAGATCCTTTCTAAATTTAAAGAAAAATCATAGTTTCTTCTTTTATGAAGGCAAAAGTATAAGATGACTTTATTAGGGTTTAACCTAATTTTTACATCATTCGGTCATTTTTACTCAGATGATTGAAAATTCTTTTTCATGACAAAATTTTTTCTAACCACTAACTACTTTTCTTTACTTGCTGGATTTTATGGGTGCAATCCGCTGAAAACCCTTAGGAGACAACACTCCTCCTCTAATAGAAACCTAGAGGTTTAAAGACTTGTTGCACATGCTCAGTGCAATCGCGTCACCTGCGAAAGTGGTGTAATAATTTTCGCATTTTTGTTTTGCTCGGGACGAGCGGAAAGATAAGTGTGGGGGTGTGATTAGTCTCTAATTTTGCATAATTTTCATCACATTCTCATATTTATTTCATGTAAAATTCTGCTAATAAAACCTTACTTGCTTGATCCTAGGTCCATGGTGGGCAAATGGAGAAGAAGACCTAAATTACCATTTAATTGGTGATTAAAGGCCTACCAAGTAGCCATTGACTTTAGAGTGAAGATTTTGTCAACCCAGGGTATCAAATCACAAATCCAGAAGATCAAATAAACAGGGGCCAGACTGGGCGACGCGCTGCCTGAAGCCAGGCACGCGCCGCCCTGGCATGGCCACGAAAACGCGGCCAGGGCCGCGTTTTTGCCGCTATCTTGGCGCGCGCGCGCCCGGGCCTCAGGCCAGGGGTCACTTCCTGGCCCCCCTCTCTCCCGATGCCTATAAATACCCCCATGGGGTCTGAAGAAGAGCAGATCTAGAGTTAAAGTAAGTTGTGTATTCTTGTTTTTAGTTTGTAGTAGTTGTCGTTGTTCTTCTTCTAGTTTTAGTTTTAGCCATTAGAGTGAAAGAGAGAGTGTGTAAGTGTTGTATTTGAAGAGTGACAAGCTAATACAAATACTACTTCTCTTCCTTCTTTCAATTTACTTATGCTTTCATTTGCTTTTACTTCCTTGTTATAGTGTAAACTCATTTCTCTTCACTTCTTCCTTTTGTTGTTTCTTGTTGTAGTGTAACTCCCTTCCTCTCAACTTCTTTTCCTTTGTTGTTTCTTTTACTTTTATGGCTAACTAACTTTTCCTTAGCATGGCTAACTAACTACTAACCCACTAATTTCTAACACTTGATTGATAACCCAAATGAGTCAATTGTGTCAAACAAGCCTTGTGCAAACAAGAGCTATGACATCTTAAGATGAGGGTTCTAACTCTAATTTACCTACAAGTATTTACTTTCTTATACTTCACGCTTAATGAGTTTTTGATGATCTATGGGTTGTATACTTTACTTGTTATTGTAAGTTAGAGACTTTCCTTTTAACTTTGCCGATACCGTTAGTGCACTCGTGTCTTCCCTTATTCTCGCCTTCTATTAGTTCTTGATAAGGGAATGTCTGAGTTTTTGCCGTGTAAAGCTAAGTTTTAGGATGAACTTTCACTCGCTTTTCACGTGAATAGTTCCAATGCACAAGGGTTATGTTCGCCTATGATCCATCGTGAGGCTATCTTCCAAAAGTTAGAAATTAGTGGAGCACTTAGTAGAAAGTTAGCCATGCGTTTTTACAACTAAGAAAAAAAATCCACTTTTACAAACCACCAAAATATTTTCCAACAATTCTTAAAACATCTTGTTTTCACTTTTCAATTCTTTATTTGGAAACAAAGAACTTTCTTTCTTCTTGAACTTTGAAGCCGCATCAAGCTTCCATCGCTCTCCCTCCTTGTGGATACGACCCGTATAGCCACTTCGCTACTACGGAAGAATTGCAAAAGCATTAACATCAACCCATACTTTTTTTACTTATTCTTGTGCTTGCTTTATGCCGATCACTTGCCCTCTCTGCTAATCGACTAAGTTTAGTTTCCAGAGACTTGTTATTCTGTGTCAGTCTTCATATAATCGACTTGATATCTTGCTAGTCGACTAACCCATCAAAGTTCCTTATACTAGTCGACTACTCCTGTACCCTAGTCGACTAACATTTGTTTCTGACTGAAAATCAGTTATTGATTTTCTGGTGTTTTATCCAATTTCTGATTTTCAAATTTGAGTTGATAACTTTCTTAACTGACCATTGATTTCACCTGTAAATATGGATGTTTTCCTAGGATGATTACACCAATTAAAACATTAGTTTTCTGTCCAAAACTCTGTTGAAAATTCTATTTTTCAGAAAACTAGTTTCCACTTTCATTTCTTCACACAATTCCAATTCCATTGTGAAGAATTCTGAGAGTCCTCCTATAAGATTCCTTATTCATGATCACATACAAGTTTCAAGGCTTATAGAATACACTGTAATCATTCAAAGGGAAGAGTTATACAAGAGTATCTTCTTGGTATAAAGAAGAGGTGTACAAGAGTTGTTGTCTTCTTGGTGTAGAGAAGAGTTGGACAGATTTGACAAAGGGTGTTTTATCAAGTGGTATATAAGGAGTTGATTTTGGGGTGTATCAAAATCAGGATAAGAAAAATCTCAAGCGGGTTGCTTGGGAACTGGACGTAGGACACGAGGACTGAAACAGGATAAAATCTCTCGTGTTTGCGTCTGCATTTTCCTGAGATTTGTTCTGTGTATTTTTCTTTTCTTGCAAGCATTTTATTTAAACGCTATTCATCTTTATTTTTAGTGTTTGGGTTTCCATTATTTATAGATCCTACATTTCTTTTCATTCCTATTTATTCTGTAGTTTCTCTGATCCTCTATACTTTGCTATCAGTTATTATTCCATTCCTTATTCATGTGTTATCATGTGTGAATGCTTATATGTGATATTGCAGTGATCATGATTCATTTTAGTAGATTTTTATAGCTTGTTCGGATTACTTTAGACTTAGCATGTATACGTGGGGTATTCTCCTCTTGTATATACATCGCTGACTCTCGTCGCGACTCCGTTTTCACGTATTTTGAAAGTGGGGTGTGACAGGATTTTCTTAGTATCAGAGCCAAGTTTACTTAAAAAGGACCTAGTTTATACCGGTAACTTGAAACAAGCTATAGTTACACTACAATATATATTTATACTATCCATATATTGATATTGACTCCACTTGGAATTGACTGTCCTCCCTCTGAAAATCCATCTCTTTGATCATTCGATCTTTCTGATTGCATCTTTTCTTCTAGAGTAATTTTAGTTCCATGTTGATTCCTATTCTTCTTGCCGATTCTATTTTCTGATTTTGTCTCTTGGAACTGGTTACTCTATTTTAAAGCTGGTAATAGAGATCAGAGCACGTAGCGGAAGCGTGGTGGGCCCATGATACAGTGATGAGTGACGTGGAAGATTTATCTTTTCTTTTAACTTGATTTTTTATCATTCCTTTCTTTATCGAAATTTCGAGGACGAAATTTTTATAAGGTGGGTAGAATATAATACCTCTAATTTTGAAATACAAGGTTTAATAATGAATAATAATATTTTTATTGCATGTATTTTGTGTTAATTATTATTATTGTTATGGATTATTACTATGGTTATTACTATTAGTAATTATTATTATTGTTATTGTTAAATATCTTTGTGTATTATTGTTATTATTGTTATTATTATTATTGATATTTATTTTGTATATTATTCTTAGACAAGCTCACTTCTAGCCCCCCTATTTTTCTGTTCCTTTTTCTTTCATTTTCTTATCCTTTATCCAAAGCCCAATCCAACACAAGTATCCATTTCCATATGCTTTATCTTTACCCATTAGCCCATATCCATTTGTTATCTTTCTTTTATTTTTTCTTGGCCCATGTCATGAGCCCATTTCCATTCCTTCTAATTTTCGTTTATTTGAGCCAAAACCCAAACCAAAATGTATTACCCAATATCTAATTTTAATCTTATCTCAAATTCAAATCCTAATAAAAATCATATCTAATTCTAACTTACCAAATCTACATCCTATTTTCAAAATCACAATCTCAACTAATTCTATTTCAAAATAAAATCCTAGCTAATCTTTAAACTATTTTAATCTTTATCCTATTAACTAAATTCTAAATCCTAATTATGTAATCCTATATCTTAAGTACCTAATCACTAACCCTACATCTCTCTCCCTATATTTAATCCTATCTAATCCTATCCATCAAATACAAATCTTAACCAACCCATTCCTCATATATCCTAACTACTAAATTCTATAGTTATCTTAATTAAATAAAAATCTTAATAATCTGATCTCTCATTATCTACTAATCCTAACCATCTAATCTTAAATTATCCTAATCCTAAATATATAATCATAACCAATTAACATCTCCTATATAAACATCTAATCCTAAACCAAAATTCTAACCTAATTTTCTCATTCCTTTGCTGGTAGCCCAACCCACCATACGACCTCTTCTTTCTTCTCCAGCGATACCCCGACGATAGCTCGCGACACCTCGATATCCTCCGCGGCCTCCTCCTCCTCCGCTGTCGAACTCTCTATGGCTGGCCTTGAGTTTCTCCCCCTCCGCGGCTTCCGCCTCCTCTAGCGAGCTGTGCCGCGGCCTTCTCCCGATCATGTCTCCTCCTGCACCATGAGTGTGCCCTCTTTTCCTCTCTATTTCTATGATATTATGTATGTATTTATGTATGTGTCATTTGTGATTGGGTGTGCATAAATTATTATGTGATGGTATATTTGTGGATATGTTTTACGTGTGCCTGGAGGTGTGTATGTTTATTGTATGTGTTTATGTAAGAGTGTGTATGTATGTATAAATGTATGCATGATTATAAGTGTGTGAGTAATGTGTATGCCTGGGTGTATGCATGATTACATGTATGTATATCCTCGTTTATATATATATAGGGGGTGTACATGTGCATTTATGTGTACGTGTGGCTATATGTGTTGGTTGTATGTTACAGTGATGCAGACCAATTCGTGCACTCCGAATCTGGTAACAGAAGACCCAGACCCGATCTGGATTTATGTTCGTTATAGACCCGATACGCTGGCGATTCGAAAACTAACCAATGGGATGATCCGGGATTCGTACTTGTTCGTGCAGTAGAGACTGGACGGTGATTCGGTTCCAAAATCACGTAATTTCATGTGAGTGCTTGTTTATTGGTCTATTTCAATTTCAACGCTTTATCTTATTGTCTCATGTGAATATTTATATTATTCTGCATTATACTGTTCATGACCATGCTTGTTTAGATAATAATCTATACCAAAGTAGTAGTGTTTGGGACTGGGATGTATTCAATATATTGTCTATAAGATATTTGGAGTTAGCTGTTTAGTAGTTGATAGTTAGATCTACTAATGAATTTATTGTGATAACTTTGACTTGAAATTTTGAGAGCAGACCAGATTAGTTAGGATAGTGGACTCGACCGATTTGTATTATTTATTAAAATGAATTATGTTTATTGGGAGAGAGTGGATTAGTATGGTGGTGATAGATCAGATATACCCTCGATGTTAGATGTATTTGGATTTGATGTTTGTCACTGTGATTAATATTTAAATTATTATTATTTAGTTTATTGTTATATATCTAACCAATCCAATTATTATTATCTAGATGTGAGAGATTTAGACTGGGATCTTATCGATCTGAGGAATGATTGGCTGGTGATTGTACTTATGTTATTGAATTTTATGGGAACCTTTATTTGACTTAACCTTCATTTATTTGATGATAACTCAGACGATAATTTAACTGGATATTGAGAATTTATTTTAAAATGATGTAGCTTTATGAAAGATGAGATCTTGGATTTAGACTTGTCAGTAGACTTAATTGGAATGGAGTTGACCTTGGGTTGAGAAACATGTGTTTAATTGGATTGGTTAGAACTAGTGGATGATTATATATGTATATAGTTGGATTGGTATTTTAGTATATGCATCTTGTGATTGACCTTGATAAAAGTGAGAGTGTGTGATGTTCTTGATTGATGATTTAATGTTATTTGATAGCGAGGAATTGACTAAACGTATTAGAACATGTAGTTATTCCAGTTATTGAGATTCAGATATATTGGTGATTTAGAAGATCAGAGTAGATTGATGAATTATTAGACTTGTGGTCTACTATGTTGGATTACTTTGACATGGATTGATACTTGATTGTTCATGATTATTGTATTGGGACTATTGGTTGATGGATTAGTTACTATTGTATCTTAGTGCAGATGGATGAGATATTGGTTAGTTCTATATGAGACTATCTATTGAGCAACATCCAGGCTTGTTATTGTATTCTTGTTAATGAAAGTTACTGAAAAATATTGTCAGACCACACATATATTGTTCCATTGTTCTACCGTTTATACAATAATATTGTCCACATTGTTATTGTTATATCATTGATATTGTTACTGTCACTGTATCGTTCCAGTAATCGAAATGACATGGATATTGATTGTTCTAAATAATAATATAATAGATAACTTACATTAGGATTGAGAAAATTGATGGAGGAGATAACGTCTGTATTTTGGGTTGATCTAGGATATAGGTTGCGCAACCAAAATACGGTTCCACTGCAGGATTTCAAGGGATGACTAACATCCCATATTGTTCATATTATTATTTTTATTAACTACCTAGCGGTAGGACCTGGTTCAGCGCCAGGTGATTGGGCCGTGGTTTCAGGTATCAGGTATGCACGGAACCCACCGAAAGCATGGACAATGTCTCTTCTACTGATTTCAATAACATAGGACTTCGATTAACACATGTGATAAGCGTAGTATTGATGCATCTATTATAGGTGGCAATTGGTGTTTACAGACATAATTGATAACAAAACTGAAATATTATATTGATATTACAGACTGAACATAGATATATACATGCTATAATAGACACCTGATTGTACATTGGATCCTAGCATGACTTATTCTTCCCACATGATATATATAAACTGTGATAGACACCTGACTTGATTTGATATTTGATTTCTGTATTGACTGACTTTATTGCTCTCTGTTCATGTTTCATATGTTATATCTATTTTATTGCAGCACTGTTTTATCATTTTGTCTACACTATTTATATGCACCAGTACTTTCCCTTTTCTTATCACTCATTAGGTCGTTTCTGACAACCCTAGA
Source organism: Agave tequilana (assembly GCA_038442645.1). NCBI lineage: Eukaryota > Viridiplantae > Streptophyta > Magnoliopsida > Asparagales > Asparagaceae > Agave > Agave tequilana. The sequence continues at coordinate 49,447 of JAVJIF010014152.1, read as the reverse complement.
TTCGCATGTCTAGATATTGGATGTTCATGTTATTGATTAGGTGTTCGATTGAGACCAGACATGTTGCGAAGAGCTGAAGTTTTTCTTTATCCACTCTGGTATAGGGGTGAACATCGGTCGGTTCGGTTCGGGTTTTGCCAATTTTGACAAAACCGAACCGAACCGAACAAGGTCATGAACCGAATCGAACCGAACGACTCGGATTGGTTCGGTTAATTCGGGGGATCACCTCGCCGTCGAACTTCCTATCTCAACTTTCGCACCTTCTCGTCAAATCTAACTTGATTATGAATCTTTTTCTCGTGATCAACATTTTTCTCATGCGAACACTGATTTAAAAAATAAACTAGCTTCCAAAACTTAGACGAACATAAAAGTTCAAAAATGATTTAAGAAAAGCTTTAGAATATATCTACATTAGATATTTAAAAGAGATGCATAATACTTTATTACATATAACAGAATATTTTAAAAAATATATGCGATATGTAAACAATAACCTTAATATTACACAAAAATGTGAACATCTCATGAATTTTTTGCTTGAAATGTTTCACTAATTCAAGCATTTTAATGATACTGAAAAGTTAGAACTGTGTACTCATGACATAAACACAAGCATGCATGACATGACATACATCAACATCATTGTAAAACTATGAATGTTGCTTTTATTGGCGCAAAACTGTGCTGGGTTAATTTGGTTCGATTAATTCGGTTCGGTTCGGGTTTTGGAACTCGATACCGAAACCCGACCGAATTTACGCGGTTCGGTTCGGATCGGTTTCAGTTTTCGATTTTTGGGCAGTTTTTTCAGTTTTAACCAAACTCTGCTCACCCCTACTCTGGTATTATTGTCTTTCTTTTCATTTCTATTGATTCTGTAATTTCCCTGATCCTCTTTACTTTACTATCAGTTATTATTCCATTCCTTATTCATATGTTATCATGTGTGAATGCTTATATGTGATATTGCAGTGATCATGATTTATTTTAGTAGATTTTTATAGTTTGTTCGGATTACTTTAGGCTTAGCGTATATACGTGGGGTATTCTTCTTATGTATATACCGACTCTCGTCGCGACTCCATTTCCACGTATTTTAGGAAGCGGGGTATGACAACTAAAATTTGAAAATGAAAACCAAATTTTTTCTAAAACTACATAAATACAAAAACAAGTTTTTCCAAACTTATTTGAAGCTCAATGAGTATGGATAGAATCCAATCCACATGTAAAATCATATAAACTTGTTTTTGGCAATATATATATATATATATATATATATATATATATATATATATATATATATATATATATATATATATATATATATATATATATATATATATATAAACTCATGAATACAGCTCATCAAAATTAGTTTCTTAAATAAAATAGAGGTACTAATGTGTATAGATGAAATCCTATACACATACAAACCACATGGACTTGTATTTTGATGAAATCTATTCATGGAACCAAAAACGTATTCTAGTTAAATCGAAATGGGTTAAACCAAAAATCAAAACTCATGTGTGTGCATAAGCTTGAGCAGTCAAAACTAATCTAAAATTTACACAAGATCTTAACTCACAAACTCTAGACTCAAGTCTTCTTGAAGATCTTCTTCTCCATGTAGACTTGATTTATACTTAATTCCACTGAGATAGACTCCTCCTTGAGTACATGATGTGATCTTTAAACTTGAGCCTTGAATTAACACGCGTTAACTTGGAGAAGTTAAACACCCACTAATATCTTTATTGAATATCTGAAACCTAATAAGTATAAGATCATTAGTACTATAACTATACAAGTTAATCATCATCAAAAGTAGAGTGATAGGATTTTGGGCCAATAATCTCCCCCTTTTTGATGATGACAAAACTCATGAAGTTATATGATTGAGGTTTTACCTGCACACAAGAATAGAGAATTTCAGAACTTTAAGAATAGGATGTGCAAGTACTCAATTCTACTGCTATAACAAGTGGCTATGCGGGTCGTGATCCACAAGGAGGGCTAGCGATGGAAGCTTTTTTAGTAAGTTCTCTTTTATGCTACAAAGAATGGTTTAAGATCTTCTTTTAGTTCTTTAAAAGAAAAGAAAATATAAGTTACAGTTAAGTTAAAAAAAAGTGGTAGATTGAGAAGGTGGAGAAAATGAAAAATAAATTTATACAAAGAAATTGAAAAGAGTGAAAAAGAGTTGGTAGATGTGGTGTTGGTGATTAAACTAAAAGTTAAACGAAAAGAAAGAAAAACTTACCTCCTCTGATTGATGACTTACCTGAAAACCTTGCATGTTTTACCTTACTTCGGAGGCAATCAACGCATAACCCATAAGATCGAGCTAAGTCCCCATTCGCATTACATCATCAAGATGCACAAGAATAAAATGATACGGAATTTTGAGGAGGAGAACATCATCATGAAATATCGGTGGCACTCACACAAACATGGCTATACTGATGCTTCTAGATTCATTTGGACATTCATCAAAATCAAAAGAGGAAAAGTAGAAAAAGAAGAAAAATATATAAACAAATAAAAGCATAAAGATGTTACCTTTGATTGCTTGTAAAAACTATAAAAGGAAGGAGTAGGTTACATCGGTGTCACTCTCAATATAAGTCTCTCTCTTACTTACATGAATCTCAGTCTAACCTAGGCTTATAAAGAAATAAAAATTACATAAAATGAAAATAAAACCTACACCATGAAAAACTGGCCTAAAATCTATCGCTTCTTCGTCCTTCTGCCTCTGATATGTGGGGTATTTATAGGATAAAAATGGATAAGAAAGTGAGTCTAAACATAAGGGAAGCTAACTATTTCTAAATTTGAATCCTCCTCTTATCTTCAAACTTAATTTGATGCGGATATTCAATTTTGATCTGCAGTTTATTGGCGTGTTGATTGCTGAATATAACTTATCAAATGACAGAATTAGAAACATTAATTAACATAAGAGTTGTAGCTATTTAAGTTTTCTTTTGGATCATCTTGAATCATCAGATTTGAGTTTTGATAGAGAACGTTATGATTCAAATACTAAAATATATCCTGTCTGAATCCGAGCCTAAAATTGCTTCATCTCATCTATTGATCTTCTCTCTATCCATTTATCTCTTTGAATTTTGAATTTGGACTCTGTATTTGACGTTATCTTCAGTTGAACATTTGTCCCAATCTTTAATTTGTTCTAGATGTGGTGATATCCTCATAGATATTTAAGTTAATCAAATTGATTCACCAAAATCCGATTTTTAACTGACTAGATCTGGGATCATCCTCAGCTAACCAAATAGATCCAGTTAAATCTGATTTTAATTGGTATTTATTTGGTTTAATTCTCTTTCTCTCCATGATTATCTTTTGTAAAATAGACATTTAAGACAAGAAAATAGCAGATTTATTACACGATAAATGTAGGAGTGTAATGAAAATAATGCGAAATATATGTACGATCATTATATATGCATTGATTAAGGGACTGTTTGGTTTCAAGGAAGTAGGCGGAAGTAAGAAAATGGAAGTGTAATTTCTCACTTCTCTATCTATCTAAACACCGGAAAAAATGAGAAAACCCCTTCCTTTTCTATTTTCCTTTTTAAACAACCATTTTCTCACTTCCAGGGTGCTACAATTAATTTTGTGGTCATGTAAATTTCATTTGTAATAAGTTGTAACTCAAAACAGTTAATTTTGTGATCATGTAAATATCACTTGCTTTATAATTACAATCTAATTTTTATTTTTCTTAATTAATTTTTATTTAATGTTGTTTTGCGGTCAACTTTTTTATATCCACTTTCACATTACCATCCAAACACTGAAAAGATATAACATTTTTCAAACAATACTTCCCAATAACATCCAAACACCGAAAAACTTACTAACCAATTCTCAAGTTTTAAAAAAACTATTACTACTTCCTCACTTCCTCACTTCCTCACTTTCCCACCTAACTAAATAGCCCCTAAAAATAAGCTTTGTAAAAGCTCTCCCTTAACTCATGCATAGCGTAAGAAATATAGATATTCGATGTGAGCTCATAGAAATCAAACAAATCATGAATATAAAACCCATATAAAACATATCATATAAGACATATAAAACACATATATGCAAAGACATAAACAACATTCATATATAAAGTCTAAATTTCTCTCTTTTTGTCAATTCATCAACAAAAGGGGTAAAAAAAATATGATAAATATATATGCGATATAAATTTATGAAGAGGAGAGACGTTAAGTTAACTCTCCTTGCATGCACGCATTACATGGATAAGAGATGATTATATCCTAACTCACATAAGTATAACATACAACGTATAGATAGAGATGTTAAGCTTTCCCTACACATGTGTACGATATAGAGAAGAGAGATCAATCTCTTCTGTATACAATACAATCATCATAAATTTATATATAAAGGAGACGTTAAGTTAACTCCCCTTGCATATAGGCAATGAATATCAAAAACAAATTTGAGAACAATTTAAATTTTGATTTTTAAAACTGATAGAAAGGATAAATAGTTGAAGGATACTAATTGTAAACTTGAAACTAATTTTAAGCCAACATAAATATCAATTTGCAAAACAATTTATACCAATTGATTATATGAACCTTTTGCAAACGAAATATTTTTCTCAAAAAGTAAGAAATTAAAATACCAATTTAATATACCAGTTAAAATGAACATAAGCTTAGTATGAAACCAATTGTGCTATAAAAATATGTATGGACATTATCAGAACATGCACAATTAATCATATATATGTATGTATACCAATTGAAATATCATTCACAATTTAGAGCGCACATATAAAGATAAATAAGAATGAGTATACAAAAATCAAATATCTTGAGAATCATGGGTATTAACTTATTAATATCACCTACCTATATGCACATGGTAAAGGAATAGTTATTTAAGTATGAAAGATATGATCACCCAACTATCCTCCTACTGAAGATAGATATTTTCAAAAATAATGATTTGAAAATAGTTGAGTATAAATTGAAAATACTACCATGTGAAGAATTAAAATAAATAGTTTTGCGAAACTAGTTCAAAATTCTTCAACCATAAATCAAATCATATGCAACTCATGAAACATGATAATTACTTAAGAATTGTCACTCAAAATCTATATAGTATGAATATGCTCATAAAAGAAATGCAAAAAATAAAATCCATTAGCAATTACCTTAGAAAACATAAGGTAAGTGCATAAGAGTCATGTAAATAACACATTCATGAAAATAATAATACTCTAAATAACTCATCAAAACTAAATGAAATTCTTTTTCATAAACATGATTTCAAGATTACTGGAGGCACTAAACTCAAATTATTAAAATATATCCACCAATAAGAAATTCAATAAGCATATGAAGATGTAAGATAAACTTTAAATATATGTAAACTTTATCAAAACTAAAGCATACATATATATTCAAATATAAATTGAGTACACAAAGAGTATTTGGCATACAAATCAAGCGTCTTAAGGATACTACATATAAGTTAAATCAAATGAAAACAATCTCATATGAGATTAAACATTAATTTCAAGAAATTTAAACAAAAACTATATTAAAAAACAAAAGCATTTTCAAATAGTTACATGTACAAGTATAAGAACCATCAAAACTAGGATAATACGCATATAGCTAAGCTATAATTAAGTACACAAAGATTATGAATTATGTAAGGCACACAAATTGTAACCCTCGGTTCCCAATATATGTATGTCAATACTGATATCTGATACTGATTTAATTATACAGGTGGCTGGGTTGAGGCTTTCAACTCAAGATATTATTTTCCAATAATTTGAATTTTTCTGAATTTTCTGAAATTTTTGGGAATTATTTGAGAAGAATCTCAATTCGGGGTTGATCGGTGTCACAAACTGACTCTGAGATTTTTAATTAACAATCATGGATGAATTTAGATGATCTGACTTCACGATAAGGTTTAGGATGACATTTTCTATTTGTATGAATTTTGAGTTTTTTTTTGAATTAACAGGATTTTAATCTAATAACCTAATATTTAAATACTGGTTTATATAAAAAAACGCAATTAAAATAAAAATAAAATAAAATAAATAGAAACAAACATTATAAAGCTACAAGTTTCAAACCCAAGTCCAGCTCACATGTATCGCATGATCCAACCATTGCCACTTTGGCGTGTGGTGGGAAAAGCCACATATTCTATTTATCCTTATTTCCTTCACCCTTTATTAAAACTAAAACCCACATGTTTGTTCCAACTTTTGAACCCATGACCACCCGTTCCAACTCTTCATGCCCATACCACTTTGTCACTTTGGCTTGTGGTGAAGAGAAGCCAACCAAAACTATTTAACCATTTGAACTTTTCCTTTAATTTTTCCACCAATTTCACCTACGTCCCTTACCTGTTCCTCCTCTCTCTGGTTCACGTTCCTCTCACTCATGTCCCCACTCACTTTCATACTAGGCTCCACTCCTCTCTCTCTCACTCTCTCTCTCTCTCTCTCTCTCTCTCTCTCTCTCTGTCACACACACACACAGTCTAACTGCTCTATCTCTCATATTACTTTCTCCTTTCCCTCTCACCATCTCTTTCCCCCAATACAACTGGTAGTGCCCAGGCCCCTGCACAGCCTTGCGCTTCCTCTCCTTCCCTTCCAGCTCGCGTTGATAATTGCCCATCAGCCCCTAGCATGGCTGTGTCCCCATGTGCGCTAGCGCCTCCTCCCCAGTCCGCATGCAATCCTCCATGGCGCCCCATTTTCCGACATGCTCCGTCGTGACTCTGTCGAGCTTTGTCGTGTCTTCTGACAGCCCAGATCTTCCCCTGGCCGTTACTATCCCCTATCTCCAAGCACTCCAGCAACCACAATAAACCATGCCGGTTACCCTCTTGACCTACCTTCAACCCACGCAAAGCCCCACAGCAGGCCGAGCTCAGTACGTCTGTGAGCTTGTCAACCCCAATTGAGGGCTAAAAGAAGATTGAATGAATCTAGAAATATTGTTGGGGTAAGATGTGAGAGCCTTGTTTGGCAATCCCCTACACGCCTTCCTCCCTTCTCCAACACCCCACGTACCCAGGCCACACACACCCTTGCATCAAGGCCGTAAGCCACCATGACCATTGTCCCCTCTTTTCCCTTGCCGTCGGGACCCGTCGGAGCCCCTTTTCCTCTGTCGGCAAGTGCAAGGACAACCCACCCCTCTCTAGTATTCCATCGATATCCTCCACAACCTCTGCCCCCTCTGCCGGAGCCTCCGCGGGCCACGCGCAAGCCATAGCCAAGCCTCTCCTTTGCAATCGTGAGTAATCCCCCTCCCCTACTATTTCTTCTCTTTATATATGTACATATCTGTGCCACTATATTTGGGGTGTAGGTATATGATGTGCATGCATAATCCATAGACGGGTGCTGTGAACGTGAATGAGATGTATATGTATGGGATGTCATCTTTCACCTCTCTGTGGATTGCCGTCGGTGAGTGCGAATGAACTCGCATCCTTCCCGGCAAAGTCCTCGAACCGTAGGCACTATCCATGACTTCCGTCCTTACCGTATCCGTCGTTGGAGATTGCCGCAAGCTTCCCCCATGGCATGCGTGAGTCTCCTTCTCCTTTTTGTATATATATAGTGAGTGTTTTAATTGAGTGTGTGTGTGTGTTGTGAATTGGTTAGGGTGTAAATAATGTTTGTTAAGAATTGGATGCATGTGTGAGTGTGAGTGTGTGTGGTACTGTGCGTGTGTGATTTTGTGTTAATGTATGCGTGTATGTGAGTGTGTGGGCATGTGTTTGTATGTATGTATATAATGTGAGTAGTATATGGATATGTGTGATATGTGGGTTGGGTTACATTTTACAGCGTTGCAGACTCGCTCGTGCGATTCAAACTAGTAACAGGAGACCCTGACCCGATTTTGATTTGTACTTGTGATGGACCCGACAGACCGGCAGTTCAAAAACCGACCCATAGAGTGATCCAGAGATTCACAACGGTTCATGCAGTGAAGACGAAATGACTATTTGGTCCCGAAACCGTGTCATTCATGTGAGTGTTTGTTTGCTGCTCTTTTATTTCTTTATGTATACCAGCGAGTATATTGTAAATTAGTTTATTTAAATCGTGCGATTATTTTGTCATTTCATGTGTTGGTATTATTCCATGTGAATACTTATGTTTCATGTTGTTGACAGTTATTCTGTCAAATAGTTAAATCTGTTGGTTTTTAGAATCTAGAATCATCGTGGTGTTATGATTTAGAGTTTGCTTCTAATGATCGACTATTTTGATCGGGGGCATTTAATAAGTTGGAAAGTGAATATTTCGGTTATGAAATGAATTATTGGACTTGGATACGATATGAGATATATTTTAGATGATTGACCAGATTATGATCTTGATGTTAAATGTATATAGACTCCATATATGGATACTGAGATATTAGAGTATCATTTCATGTTTATTCATTTACTATTTTGGAGATTTAGAAATATGTGTGATATACTTGATACGTGGACTTGATTTGATTTTGAGATTGGTATAGTTTGTATCTGAGGATAATGGTAGGTTTTGTGTGTAATAGTTACCAGACTTAATATTCTATTATTTGGTGATAAATCAAGTGATCATTGGATTCTGAGAATTGGCTTTATTAATAAAATGAGAGGTTTATCAGTTAATTGAAATTATAGATGGATTTCTTCAGGGTAGATTTCATGTGAACCCATTTTACTATTTCGAATTTGGGACTATCAATGATATAGCTTAGACGGTGATTGAATATGGATACTAGATTTTGATTTGTTCATGATTATAGTTATATGTGTGAATACTTGGGTGAGTTGATTTACAGAGTTGGATTGATAGAATAGAGTAAACCTTAAATACTGGTCTATTTTAATTACCTGAGGTTCGAAGATAGGTGTATGAATTTGCCTGAGTTCATGGATTTCATATTTATTATAGTTGATAATTACTTTGGTATGTGGATCTGTGATTGAACTTGACTGACTTGGGAGTGCATTGATCGAATTGTTTAATGAGGAATTGATTAGAGGTAATTGAGTAGTTAGCTTATTATTTTATGGTCGGGATAAATTGATTAGAGGTGGCTGATTATTTATATGGGACTCTGATATATCGGTGATTAAGGATAAATTTGCTGATAATATAAAGGATTGGGGTAAATCGACATAATCGAGGTAACTGATTATTGATTTATTAAGGTGGTTACTGTAACAGATATTGACTTTAGAGTCACCGATGGATGAGATTTGACTGATTTTAGATGGGATTGTATTGCATGGGATCAATGTCTAGACCTGTTTCTGTAATTATTTATGTTACTGAAAGTTACTGGGAAAACATCGTTAGACCGTAACGCTCAGTACAACTCTATTCATTGTTTAATCGTTACTATCACTGTACTATTGCTGTTACTGTCACCAATCATCCCAGTATTCTAGATAACATGGGTATTGACTGATTTATCTGAATCAAATAATAATGTAAAAATACAACTTACACCGAGTGAGAAAATTGATGGAGGAGACAACGTCTGTATTTTAGGTGGACCTAGGATACAGGTTGCGCAGCCGAAATGAGGGTTCCATTGTAGGGTTTTCAGGGATGACTGGCATCTATCTGATATTACTATTTTTACTGTTACTGATTACCTAGGGGTACGTGCCTGGTTCAGCGCCAGGCATCTGGGGCTGTAATACAGGGTATATGCGACACCCACCTAAACTGTGGACAATGTCTCCAACCAATTAGTTTCAATAACTTAGGATCTTGATTAACACGTGTGGTAGGCGTATTATGGGATGCGCCTATTGCATGTGGCAATTGGTGTTTACTGACATAATTAAAAACAAAACTGAAATCTTACATTGACATTGTAGACATCTGATAATACCAATGACCTGATGTATATCTGACTATAGTACTAACTGACTTTATCCAGCTGATTTATAGACTGTGATAGACACCTAACTGTACACCTGACATTTGATTGGACATCTAATTTTGTACTGACTGACTTTATTACTTTATATTTTCATGTTTTATATGTTATTTCTATTTTATTTCAGTATATATGTTTCATATTCTGCTCACATTTATATGAACATGTACTTTCCCTTTTATTCTTACACATTTACTAGGAGTTCTGACTCCCTAGATTTTGCACATCCAGATATAAATGTTTTATTTATTTGACCAGGTTTCAATGAGATCGTACATGTTACGAGGAGCCTCGAGTTCTCTCTATTCGATTTCTGGTATAACTACTTTCTTATTCCTGCTATTATTCTTTGATTCTTGTATATCAGACTTAGCTTCTATTCCATCTCTTGTTTCATCTGAGATCATGTGTAGACTTTATATGTATTGTTGCAATGTTCTGGATTCTTCATGGTGATTATATAACTTATTCAGGTTACTTTATACTTAGCGTATATGCGTGGGATATTTTTCTCGCATATATACATTGCCACCTCTCATCGCGACTCAGTTTCCACGTATTTTGAGAAGTGGGGCGTGACACAAACAAAGGTGCATCTCAAATACTATACAAGTATATCATAATCTAACAAGATTGCATTCAAACATATAATAAAAACATGCAAATATGATATGCTAAAAATCATTCAATCTAAAGAATATAAAAACATAATACGAAGGATAGAGATAGTTACCAAACCGATAGAACTAATCTCCATTCTTTCAAAATTAGTGGTTCTCCCACCGAAACTTCTTGATAGTGATGCATCCAATGTTTAGTCCATCAAGCTCCGATTGCATTCACCATCAAGGTACTAATTCTCTCACATCTTGTGAGAGCCCATACCTGCATCAAACATAATGGATGTGAATTTTGATACCCAAATCTTTTTGGGTCCTAGAGGGTTAGTACTATTTTGAAGTCAAATATTGGCATTAGAAATATTTATTCTATCATAACAAAATTATGCCAAATGGCCTTTACGGCCGCAATGTGTACAAGTATACATTCTAGCATACATATTGGTGGCATGTGTGTGATCATGGTGCGCATGTGTATGTCGAGAAGAGTGTGAATGCATATATGGAGTATGTTTTTGTGAAACATGGATTCTAATCTCTTATTATCAAAGGCACATTGCTTCAAAGTTGAGCCTAAACAATCAATTTGCTTTCTCAAAACACAAATATCATTTTCAATAATAGGAGAAGAAACAAAACTAGTGATGAGACACAAAATTCTTTTCTTTGAAAAAAAGAAGTAGAAGCATTTTTCATAGATACTTTTTCTTTTGAACACAATCTCTTTCTTTGGAAACCAAAGCAATTTTATTTTTCAAAAAATATTTTCTTTCAAAATAAAATCAAGTTTTGAAGATAAAACATCATTTTCTTTTGAAACAATATCCTTCTCTTTTGAAACCAGGTCAACTTTCTTTTTCAACAAATCATTTTCATTTAAAGAAAAATCAAGTTGACTTTTCAAAGAATCTTTTTCTTTTAAAATCACACTTTTTAATTCTAAAACCAAATCTAGTTTTAAAGATAAAAACTCATTTTTCTTTTTTAATTTTAAACTCTTATTTTTCAAAAAATTATATTTTACGAGTAAATTCTTAAAAAACATAGCAAGTTTATCATTCAATATGTGTGCATCCTCACTAGACACACTAGCATTATCATTAAGATTGGATTTTGAGTTTATCTCAAGGGAGTCATTCCCTTGGCCTATGAAGCATTTTTAATAAGAATCTTCACTTGAATCTTTATTCATTTCATATGGCATTTGTTCATCAAGAGAGATCAATGCGTTCCACACTGTAAAAGCTGTAACGCAGCGATCCCACGGGTATAGAGACGTTATTGTAATGTATATACGTAGGTCGAAAATACCCTCACATATATACACTAAGCATCAGTACAGGCAAGAATCAGAGTACAAAATTATGTGATGCATTATACATTTCAATATATGAGTATAATTAAAAAGTTATCACAGGATGTGACACAATATTACAAGAATATTACATCACCGATAGGCGCAAATGCGAGAATACAAAGAGATATACAAGTTTGTATAATACAAAAGGCGCCCACAAGTCACGAAAGGGAAACTCGAGAGCCGAGCAGGGGACCTGGAAGGATAGATAATCCATGTTTTCGCTGCATCTCTGATCAGCTACTGGAAAAGTCCACAAGCTCCAAGCTATGAGATCTGGACATGCATATCTAGGAGTGTCAAAACTCCCCAACGAGTTGTGTGGCAAGAGCCAAGTGGCGTGCATAGATAAGCAGACGTTTATTGATAAATCTGAGTCAAAGAGCATGTATTAAAAATCGTGTCGCGAGCTCGGCATACATGAGCAGGCAATGAGGAGTTAAGTAAAGCAAATAAGGCAACACAAGTTATCTCCTAAACTAACATAAAATCGATAAAACTGATAAATTGAATAAATTCAAATACGAGTAAAACCAATCATATAAGCTTAGGTCACGGCTCTATGAGACTAGTACGTCAAAGGAATAATCTAAACAAGAAAACCAGCATCTATATACCTTTATCCTATGTTACCATAATCCGAGCGAAAACAACCTGAGTTGCAAAACAACACAATGAATTGTATGTTAGCATCTTCTTTTAGTTGGGGCCATCTAAGTTGTAAGTTTTAGTATGCGTCCCATTTCACATACCTCCACTTACAACCTATAAAGGCAGTTATTTGGAAACTGATGGAGTTCGACAAGCCATGTTTAGAATGGGTCCCGTACATACCCAGGGCAATGGTCCTGGAGTATCCGATGCTAAGCTAGAATGTACCGCTAGGTACTGGGACTTATTGTACGTCCGAACAAGAGTAGGGTATCATAGATCCCGTAGAAATAGGCCTAGGACTTGTGCATACCCGACAGGAATAAACAGGAGGGGTAGGGGTGCCAATACACCCCACGGAATTCTTATTGGCCGCCAGGTAATCCCTTAAGAATGTGGCCGCGCATGACACGATATGACTACTATAAACATGGAATTAATCAGGAACCATCAGTTTCTCCCAAACACGATGCAAGTTGACTTATTTATAATTTATTATATAATTATTAATTTTCAGGAATAACAGGAGCATGACAGGTTCAGGAATTCAGGAGTAAAAGAGTACATGAGTACTAGGGATACAAGTCACTATATATTATACAGGATAACATGTACATGTTTCCCGTAAATGTGATAATCACAGGTCATGTGTTAACATGACAAGTGACAGGTGATAAGTAATGTCATAACAAGGGGGCAGGTGTCAAGTAGTAGCATGTCAGGTGTCAGGCGGTAACACATCAGATGTCAAGTGATACAGGCAGGTGTTAGGTGATAGTATATCGATGTCAGGTAATAGTATAACAAGTGTTAGCACATCAAGAGAAAACATGTCAAGTGATAGCGTAACAACCAAGCACAATCAAGTGGAGCTTAAGCAAGGCTGGAGCGAACCTAACGTACAACACTAGCGCCATCACGTTAGGCGTGATTACTGCTCGCGGTACGGCTAACACACGTGTGTGGTCGCGGGTGAACCGCTCCGCATTACCCGTGACAAAACTGTACTCACGACGTAACTACACTCGAACGGATTTAACGATAAAGCGCTGTGTGCTAGGCGCCTACCAGGCGGAGTTAAAAGACCTGACGGTCTGAACGCACTCCCTCTTTCAAGGCAGTGGGTGAAAAGCCCATAAGGCCTAAAGGGCCGTAAGGCCGAGTAGGTACCTGCAAGAGTGTTAGTACCATACAATTATGCATATATACAGGTAGTGTGTCAAGCCTGAAGGCTGTGTGTAAGCCTGAAGGGCTGAAAGTAAGCCTGGGGTCTAAGTGCACTCCTGGTAGCTACCACAAAACCTATAAGGGTACATGGCCTAACACCTATTATTGGGTAGCCATCCCGCGAGTGGACAGAAGCCCCAAAGGCTATACAAGGGTACCCGCATGGTTAGTCCAACATGTGCACAAAATAAACATGATAATAGCTAGACTACAGTGGAGTGGTGAAGCCCGGAGGCTGAGTGTAGAGCCTAGAGGCTAAACGACCACGAAGTGTCAGCCACGCATGGTATTAAAGTAGTAATATAACATATCACAGGCATAGTATATGTGCAAGAAGTAAACTACACTAGTACAAGCATTCGTCAGAGGTCTAATACATGTAATACTAGGCACTTGGCCACATACCAATACCGATATACAAAATACAAATACAATGGGAATACAAATACATAATTTTATCAAAAATACATATCAACCCGATGAAGCGGTGAAACCCAATAATGAGGCGAGAACACTCGCCTAAATCTCAAAAATTGCCGCAAAATTTGGAATCCGAAGAATACGTGCACATGGGCCACCAATATATAATAAAATATATAAAAATATAATATATATATTTAGAGAGAGATTAAAAAAGAGGAGAGAGAATCAAGAGAGAGAAAAGGAGAGAGAGAGAGAGAAAGAGAGAGGATATAGGAGAGAGAGTAAAAAGGGAGATAATAAAAAGGGAGAGAGTAAAAAGGGAGAGGCTGCCCCTTTACCACTCACGGCCAGGCTAGAGGGACTAGCCATGGCCCAGGCGGCACTGGCCTCGGGTGGCCGCCGGCCACCTTAAGAAGGAGGGAGAGGAGGAGAGGCGTTAGGATTTGGGAATGGTGATGGGTGGAGGTGATGGTGTTTTGGTGGTGGTTGAAGATGATGCAGGTGGTGGTGGTTGTAGTTGGTGGTGAGATTGGGAGGAGGTGGTGGAGATCTAGGTGGTGATAATGGTGATGTCGTGGTTGTGGTGGAGGAGTTGAAGGAGGAGTGGTAGTGGGATGATGAAGATGGAAGTGGAGGAGATGGTGGTGTTTGTTGGAGTTGAAATAGGAGAGAAAGGGGGATGACCGGAGTTGGGTGGCCACCTCGACGGCTTTGGGTATCGCCGTGTGCGCTGTGGAGGTCACGACCGGTCTTGGAGTGGAGAGAAGGAGAGTGAGGGGAGAAATTGAGAGTGAGGAAGAGTGGAATTGGGAGAGAGAGAGTGAGATTTAGAGAGAGAGGAAGAGGAATGATGGAGAGAGGGAGAAGAATTGAAACGGAAAAGGAGGAAGAGAGGCATTGTCATTGGCAGGGGAGAAGAAAGAAAAGGAAAAGAAAAAGAAAAGAAAGAAGAAAGAAAAAGAAAAAGAAAAAAAAAAAGAAAAAGAAAAGGAGGAGAAGATATTTAGGAGGGGTTTATGTGGAGGAGAAAAAAGGGAAAACAAAAAGAAAAGAAAAACAAAAATAGGGGAAAAAATGAGTGGATGCGAACAAAAAGAGAAAGAAAGAAAAATAGAAAAGAAAATAAGACTCCGAATCTGAAAAAACACCAAAAATATAAAAAATAACGAAAAAATAGAGTAACTCGGAAAGCTTTCCAAAATTTCTTAAAAATAGTAAATATTATTTTAAGGTACATGGCGAAATCAGATACAAGAAATTTAATTCAGTTTTCAAATTAAAAATCCTGAAATCCATTAGCGATACTGGTTGACACCAAAACCGGTCGAACTTCGATAAATTCAGAAAAATTCCTAAAAATGCGTTAAGATAGAAAATGAGATTTTAAGAAGTAAAGTTTAAGTAATTTTTAGAAATTCAACTCCATTTGTAAATTAAAAAAATTTGAGAATCGATCGGCGGCATCGATTGATATCGACTTTGAAGATTTTGCAGAATAATTCTGAAAAAATTTAGAAAATCATAAAAAATCTAAAATATTAGAAAATAATATTTGAAACTAAAATTAATCAAACCTAACTAGCAGAAAGGTCAAATCAATTAATATACTAAGATCGGGTCCTCGGTTCAGACTAAAGCTGACTCCGAGTCCACAAATCTGGATCCAATGCAAAACGATCATATAAATAATTATAAAACAAAAACATTTACAGAAAGAAAAACAAAAATATGATTGAAAAATCAGAACATGTATCTAAGTATGTATTCCAGAAACGGGGTGTTACAAAAGCGGAATCACAATTAGCAACCCTAGAAATATAATCATTGTTTAGCATTTTCTTAAGTGCAACTATGGCTTGTGTATTAACCTCAAATATTTGCCATTTTCATTATATGATCTTTTTGTGGTGGCAAGGTAAACATGCAATCCGAGAGCTTTAAAATATGAACTCCTTTAAGTTTTCATATGTCGATGTTAGAAATATCAAACATACGTGGAGTAAGAAAATTCATGAGTGTGCAAAACAAGTATGAATGTGTAAAGAAAATATAGAGATTAGCAAATCAAGGATCACTCCTCAGTAATTAAATCGAATATCAGGAGCACTAGCTTTGGTACCAATTTAAAGTTCACCTATAGAGGGTGAATAAGTGAAATGCTAATGGAACGTGGAATTTAAAACTATTTACATTAACACAAATAATTTTCAAAGGGTGAAGCAAAATTTTCAGTGAAGGGCTCTAGAACTTCTGCTCAAGATTCCTCTTTTACAAGAGTTGAGGTACTTCAATAGCTCTCTGGATTAAAGCAAGTGTAGGAACAATATCAAGTATATATAAATGAGCAATAATATCAATGCAAAATATAAATAAGAGTAGGGTTGAGTTGAGAGATAACAAACGCAAACATAAGGATATGTTTCAAGGTTAAAGCCACTTGCACTACATCACCGCCTTCACCGCGTGAAGAATTTTCACTATCTTCACAAAGAATAAAAACCTCAATCCTCTACACAAGAGGAGGCATAAAGCCAATGCATAAAGCAAATCACCTCTACGTACGAGGGAGGGTACAAAACCAATACTCCTCTGCACAAGAGGAGGGCACAAAGCCAAATGCATAAAGCAAAGAGGAGATTACAATACTTGGTGACCACAAAGATCACATACCAAAAATCTCACAATATAAGATCTTAGAGGATAGATTTTGCAATGATAATTTAAGATTGTGAGAAAACAAATTTTTTAGAAATGAACAGAAAATAATTGGGAAAACTTCTATGAAGATATAGAAACTTGAAACTTGTGTTTCTCAAAAAACTTGTTTTCTTTCATTTTTCAAAACTTTTCAACTTTGAAACAAACATAAGAAAGATATGAATTTTAACCCCAAAAACTTTTTGTAAAACTTTGTTGATGATGGGAAATTAAACACTTGAAAACTCATTGAAAAACCCTTGTAAATCTTGGAGAAAACTCTCCCCAAAACCCATGTTTATAGGATAGACCAAAACTAGCTGTGGGGGTCTAAACACAGGTTAGAGAGACCTGTCAGTCGACCGCTAACAGTCAAAAATTTGACCGTTGGAGATTGCTGGTCGACCGTGCAGCCGGCCGCACCCAATATCAAGAGAGCTTTGCTATATGGCGGTCGATCGAGAAAATCAGAAAGTTCTACAGGCTTAGTCGATGGATCGGTCGGTCGGCTAATCTCTGCTGTGGTCAACTAGTCAGTCAACAGAACTTCTAACTCTCTTGGGATGTGCGGTCTATACACGTCAGTCGACCATGCGATCAACCGATAGAGCAAATAAGCTCTGCGGTCGGTCGATCAGCTCAGCCCATAAACCATATGTAAAAATTATTTTAAATATGTTTGTAAATTCAAATAAATACCAATAAATCTCTATAAATTTCACAAAAATAGGTTCATGTAAATACAATGAAGTAGAAATATGTGTGATAAAAAATCAATACACGTCACAAACAAGTGAACTTATTTTTGAGATATTGAAATTCAATCTTAAAACAAAAAACATATTTTCTCAATGCTAAACTTTGAAATGGAAACAAATTTTTTTTTCAAAACTCCATAAATATAAAAACAAGTTTTCCAAACTAATTTGAAGCTCAGTGCGTATGGATAGAATCTAATCACATATAAAACCATATAGACTTAATTTTGAATACACACACACACACACACACACACACACACACACACACACACACACACAGATATACACATATACATCATAAAAATAAGTTTTGATAAATACAAAACTTAAACTCATGAATACAACTCATCAAAATAAGTTTCTTAAATACAATAGAGTCATCAATGTGTATGGATGAAATCCAATACACATACAAACCATATGAACTTGTATTTTGATGAAATCTATTCATAAAACTAAAGATGTATTCTAGTTAAATCGAAATAGGCTAAACCAAAAACCAAAACTTTTGTGTGTGTATAATCTTAAGCAATCAAAACTAATTTAACTTTTACACAAGATCTAAACTCACAAACTCTAGACTCAAATCTTCTTGAAGATCTTTTTCTCCATGTAGACTTGATCCAAACTTGATTCTATTGAGTCAGACTCCTCCTTGAATACTTGATGCGGTTTTTAAGTTTGATCCCTTAAATCAACACCTGTTTGCTTGAAGAAGCTAAACACTAACTAAGATCTTGATTAAATATCTGAAACTTAATAAATACAAGATTATTTGTACTATAACTACATTGAGTTAATTATCATCAAAAATAGAGTGATAGGCTTTTGTGACAACAAATATACCTTATGTCCCACATAGCCATTGATCATGTATGCATAATTTGAGTTGTCCCAAATGAGCATTTAAATTTCAAGCAGGCGCAAAGCTGAATTATGGTGTTACCTAACATTTTTTCCCCTTCAGAGAGCATTCGACCCTTAGCCACTCGAGACCAGTATGTCAAGGGGATAATTCAAACAAAAACACCCTCTTATATATACCATATGTCACGAAAGGGTCTAAAATAGGATGTCACCAAATGACAGTTTGGATGCGTCTACTCCGAGTTGGGGCCCCAAATAAATTAGAGTGGCAATTTGGTACCTCTGAGTGGGAGTAAACCCAGCAATACAGTTGACATCCGTATGGGGAAAATCCCACAATGGAGCTGTCTCCCAAGTGGGAGAAATCCCAGCATCAGAATATGGATAGAAAGACCCTGACAGAGAGAAACTATCAGGGATTTATTTGCTTATAGGCTCAGATGAGGGGAGCCTTTGGCTAGTGTTTGTGCTCCGAGTAGGAAAAATCCCATCAATGGAATATCAAACGGGGACTTTGAGAGGGAAAAATCCTTGCAGGAGAGTGGGGGACTCTGAGTGACGAAAATCCTATAGCTGAGGGTTTTGACTCCCGTAGGATAGACGAGAAAGTGCCCGTGGGCATGTCTGCATTGACACTTTCGAGTGGAAAAAATCCCATGAACGGAGCGTACATACTCAGTCTTTCGAGGGAGGAAAATCCCATTAGCGGAGACGTGACTCTGAGTGGGGGAAATTCCATCAGCGGAGATTTTTTGGCCCCCTTCGAGTGGGGGAAATCCATCATTGGGGGTGTGAATAGGATGGTTGGCTTCAATTGAATGGATCATATTGATTGGATATACTGTATTGGTTGGATGTATCACGTTGGTTGGATATGCTGCAATGGTAGGATAGATTGTGATAAAATAATATCTTGTTCATATTCAGGAATGGAATATATGAAATTGGAATTGAAAGAAAATATGCCTTGTTTGTCTGGAGTTGTGTGGTCAGTCGATCGCCTTATACTAGATGATCAAATGTTGTGATGGAAAGGTTGTAGATATGGTTGTCTGAAAGTTGCTTCAGGAATGAAGACGTATTCTTTGAGGAAGCCATGTTGGATGTACATTTTCAGGTACCTTCGGATAGACCAACGGTGGACGGTTTGGTGCCCTTTACATTCATTATGGGAGTAGTACTCCTCTGACCTGGGTAGTGAGAGATTGTGTTGGATTGATCTTGGATGTTTGACCCATGGTTGTTCCTTGATAGTGTTGAAGATCTCGTTAATCATGAGTCTCAATGGAGTGAAGTATACCATTGACATATAGCTTTGGAGAGGACTTGGTGAGAGGACTAGAAATGACTCTCTTGTATGCAAGTTGCCCCCTGTGTCAGTCTTGAGCGTGATCAGAAGCCTCGTGTGGAGATTTAGACTTCCCTCCGCCATTGCTTAAATTTGCAGAGTAGCTGGAGGAAGCCTTCATTTCCTTTTCAACTGGATGTAGTGTTGAGCCACCTTAATGCCTCCTACTCACAGATGGCACTCTCGCTGTCGAGAGCTGATTGCTCCTGATCGCGATCTGATTGGATTTATTGTTCTTTCATTTGCTCTTTCATGTTAGCAAGCATCTAAAGGACCTGGTCTTCATGCCCCTGCGGTGGTTGAACATTGGCGGTTGCTCCTCGAGGCGAGGAGGAGACAGTCTTCTCAGTGGTATGTGCCTGTTCATTAGATGGTGAAAGGGTCGTGCCCTCAGAGGTCGTAATGACCTTACTTTCAGAGGTTATACCATTGATGGCTCGCTTTCTTGCGGCCATGGTCAATCTGGAAGAGGCTTTTTGAGGAGGGTTTTTTGGGGGAGAGTTCTTAAGTGTAAAGACTCTGATCTCAATAAAGCACCAGTTTGTGGTAGAGATTTACCATTGCGAATAATCGAATGGTCGATCTACACCATAAGTGAGAGTATAGGTTTGGTGTATAAGCGTTCAATAATCAACACATCCCAATAAATAGATGAAGACAAAATATTTTTACGTGAAAACCCAATTTGGGAAAAAACCACAGGGAGGAGGAGAAATATTCACTCTAATATTCTAATTTACAGGAATTACATGTAGGTAGGATTTAATGGAAGACGAGAGGTTCTAATAGAAGCTTATGGCTGTAAGGATCTGTCCCTACCAACCTCCCCTATCTTGCTGGAGAAGAATTTTTGTTTATACAGTGCTGCTGGAGGTGAATGAGGCGCTCGCGAGATCTGCGCAGCTGCACGATCTTCATATGCAGATCTGTTGTAATGGTTGTGATTGATGGCGCGATGGTTGAGGTTGCATGAAGAAAATTTTGTAACTGTCCACCTTGAGCGCATGAGTGTTGTAGGTGTTCAACGTGGGTGAGGAGAGTGTTGGCCCAGAGGCCCTTTACCTTAGTTTTGATGATGACTAACTTATGAAGGTTAGTTTGCTAATGATCTTGTGTTTAATAAGTTTCAGATATTGATCAAGATCTTAGTAGGTGTTTAGCTTCAACAAAAGATTCAAAGCCAATTTTGGAGCTAACACGTACAAATTCAAGAGCTCGAGCATCAAGATCGCATCTAGTATTCAGTTGGAGTCAAGCTCTATGGATTAAGTTTAGATCGAGTCATCTTGAAGAAGGAGTTCTGCAAGAAAATCTCAGTTTTTTTAGTCTTAGTTGTATTTAGATCTTGTGTAAGGATAGCTTAGTCATGATATGTTCAAGTTCACAGACACACAAGTCAAAAGATTAGTGGTTTTGGTTTAATCGGTTTTGAATTTTCTAGAACATTTCTTTCATTTTCATGATTAGATAGAATCAAACAAAGTTTACATGGTTTTATGTATGTTAGATTTTATCCATATGCATTGATGATTCATATTGATTAAAACTTACTTTGATATATATTTAGTTCATGGTTTTAAGTTTTGTTTTAAACAAAACTTAGTTTTAGATTTATTGTCAAAAACATGTATATATCTTTTATATGTGTATTGAATTCTATCCATACACTCTATGCTTCAAATTGAGTTTAAATATCATGTTTTGTATTAATACAAGTTTATAGAAAAATCGTATTTTCCTTTAGAAGTTTGGCTTTTGGAAAATACTGTTTTTAGTTTAAAGCTTAATTTCTATATTACAAGAATAGCTCAAAAAGTTTGCAATTTGTATTAAATTTTGGTCACACATATTTGTTCTTCAAATATATACAAGAAATTATTTTTGTGGATTTTAAAGAGTTTTATGGGATTTAATGAGTATTTAAAAGACTAAGATTTCAAACCTTAAAGCCAGTTCTGAGCCCACTGGAGGTCGACCGGACCCGAGCTCGGTCGACCGATGTGCACAAAACGTGCACAGCAGCCTTGGCCATGGGCTGGTCGACCGCACGGTCAACCAATCCAGAGAGCTTGCTCTCTGGATTTGGCCCCGGTCGACTGGTCAGTCAACATACTAGAGAGTTTACTCTCTGATTTTGGCCTTGATCGACCGGGCGGTCAATCGACAGGAAAATTGCCTTGGGGCGATCGATCGTGCGGTCGACCAGTAATCCCCATGGTCAGAAATCTGATCGTTGGTCAGTCGACAGGGCAGTCAACCGACAGGTCATTTTTGACCTATTCTGAACACAAACGACTATATTTTCATACCCTTATAAAAATGGGCCTTTGGGGGCTTTTTCTCCTAAGATTTTCAAGAGCAATTTTTATCACTTTCTCAAGTGTTTTTAACAAAGGTTTCAAAAGAAGTTTTAGGGCCAAAACTCTTAGCTTTATTTGTTTCAAAGTTCTTGAAAAATTAAAAGAAAACAAGTCTTTGGGAATTTAGTTTTGATCTTCATTTTCAAATCTATTTAGAAGTTTTTTCTGAGTGTTTTCTTTGTTATTTTTTTCCAAAATACTTTGTTTTCTCATATACTTGAGCTATCATCTTAAATCTATCTTTAAGATCTTTGTATAGTGAGAAAAATTGTTTGTGATCTTTAAGGATCACCAAGAGAGAGTTTGAGATCATTGGATCACTAAGTTTTATTTCTTCTTTGCTTTGTGCTACGCTTTGTACCACCTCTTGGGTAGAGGTTTGTGTTGTAGAGAAAGAAATTTGTGTACTCCAGTGTTGAGTTGCAATTCTTCAGTGGAGGTCCCTGTGTGAAAGATCCTATAGAGGATAGTTGAAATCCTTCTGTGTGAAGGCGGAGACGTAGAGCAGTGGCTCAAACCTCGAAACATATCCTTGTGTTTGCGTTTGGATCATTTCTCTTAACTCTCTCTCTCTCTCTCTCTCTCTCTCTTATCTTGCATTGTTATTACTTGTTCATATTCATATACATGCTAGTTATTGTTTGTGTGCCCACACTTGTGTTCAACCAAGAGAGATTTTAAAGCATCTCAACTCTTAATCTAGAGGAATCTAGAGGAGTAGTTCCAGAGACCTTCACGGGGAATTCGGGCTCACACTTGGTTACACATAGTATGTTTGTAATTAAGTTTTTAATTCTGCATCATTAGTTCTAAATTAGTTTGTACACATATTCACCCCTTCTAGGTGTACTTACAATTGGTATCAGAGCCTACACTCTTGATATTCAATTTAACCACCTAGGAGTGTAATCTTGGATAGCTAATCTAGATTTGTTTTACACACATATAGTTTACACTCATGGATTTCCTTGCCCCTCCCATATATGATGTTTGAAACATAGATTTGTGAAAGTTTAAGATGAGTGCATACCTCAAAGTCCTAGATTTGCATGTTTATTTTGCCACTACCAAGAAATCCTATCTTGGTAATGACAAGTACATTGAGGCTAATATACAAGCCTTAGATGCACTTAGGCATACACACAAAGTAAAGATCATTTATGTATGATTCTCATTATGATTCCGCTTTTGTAGTGTGGAACACATTGACCTCTCTCGAGCAACAAACGACAAACTATATAGAGAAGGAACCAAGAAGAGATGAGTCCGACCAAACTTACTTCATAGTCCAAGGAATTGACTCCTTAAGGTAAAATCGGACACTCATTTTGATGATAGTGCTAGTTCTTCATGTGATGATAATATGGATGCCCATTCCTTAAATGAAGGACATTTATTATTTTGTGAAAACTTGCTCTCTAAATACAAAGCTTTGAAAAAAAGAGTTTAAATTTAAAAAAATGAAAATTTATTTTCAAAACTTGATATGGTTTTGCAAGAGAAGATTGAGGTTTCTAATGAAAGAGACTCAATGAAATCTCAATTTGAACTTATTTTAAAAGAAAATGAAATTTTGAAAGATAGAAATGAATTTAATGATGTTTTGAAGAAAAATAAGGTTTCATCCTCAAAACTTGAATTTGCTGTAAAAGAAAACGATGTTTTGAAAAATAAAATAGCTTTAATTTCAAAAGAATTAGATTTTATTTTAAATGAAAATATTTCTTTGAAAAATTATTTGACCTCCCATTCTTGTCATGATTATATTGTTATACATCCTATTGATAAGAATGCATGCTTCACTTCTTCTTCAATAATTGAAAATGATATTTGCTTATTGAAGAAAAGTGTAGATTGTTTGGGCTCCACTTTGAGCCAATGTGCTATGAATCATACACGGTTGGAATCTATATTTCGGAAGAAATATGCTCCACATATGCATGCACACAAATCAGGGCATATACATGCTCATCATGTTCACACTCATGACACCATGTTTGCTCATGTGTACACTTGTACACATTGTGGACGTACAAACCACCTTGCAAAATTTTGTTATGATAAGATTAATGTTTCAAATTTTGCAAATAAATTTATTTGGGTTAGGACATTTGCTAACCCTCATGAACTCAAAAAGATATGGGTACCAAAAGCCACTCCTACTTTATTTGATGTAGGTGTGAGCTCTCACACGACGTGGGAGTGTTGGTGCCTTGATGGTGGATGCGTTTCAAGCTAAATGTTCACATTTTTGGGTGCATCATTTTCAAGAATGTTTGGTGGGAAGACCACCATGTTTGAAGATATAGAGATTAGTCCACTCGGTTTGGTAACTATCTCTTACTCTTATTTATGTTTATATGCTTTTGTATTGATATTTTTAGCATATTTTGATTTTAATGCTAATTATATTAAATGCAATATTAATTAGACTTGTGATATACATAGATAGTCTTTGAGATGCACCCATGTTTATGTGGATTCATATTTTGTGTTCTCATTAAAGTTTAGCTATTGTGTATATCCTAACTCTAATAGCACGTGCATTTAATCTAATGATCATGTTTATTTATGTTTTGTACTTCATATTTTGATTACTTGTTTAGATGTAATTTTTATTAAAACTTGTGTTTATACTTGTACAACTGGTAAGCCACATATGATTATCATGTGTTTATGCTTTATTGCTTATTTGTACCTATTAGATGCACTTGTATAACCATGTTTTGATGATTCTTTCATGTTAACTTGTATTCCCTATTTTTGTACATGTTTTCTTAAAAATGTGTTTAACTTCATGTATGTGTTAATTTTGTCTAAAACTAATAGATATACATGTATATCTTTGAGTCACTTGCTTTTCATGCAATATTCTTTTAAGCACTCGTTTATATTTGGGATATGTATGTATACTTTTATTTTTGACAAAACATACATATACCTTGAAGCTTATTTAGTTTTTGAAGTTTTGATGATTTCTTGTTTTTGATAAAATAAATTTCATATGAGCTTCAATGCTTTTTTCCATAATTTTATTGATTACATAATTTTTATACACTCTATATATCTTTTGTTTACTCATAGTCTTGATTCATGAGCCTATATGAGCTTTATAAATTTTTGAGTGCCGATTCTCGTGAAGTTTTCATATATTATGGAATATATATTTATTTTATTCCTTATTTGAAGGATTTCGTACTAGTTTTTAAAATTATCACAAAACTAGTTTCGTATTCTTCAATTGATAGAGTTTTCAAATATGCTAAAATATTTTCAAATCATATTTTTGAAAATCCCTACCAACTAAAGGGCGGTTGGATGGGCGACCATGCCTTGTATGCTCATATTGAACATCTTTTTAAACATGTGCATGAATAGGGTGATAGGTATGAGTTATACATAATTTTAAATAATTTATTTTTGTATACTCATGCTTTCTATGTATATGTATGCATAATATCTCAATTTATATTATATTACTCTGAACATCCATGTAGATATTTTCTTGTGCTCATTATACAATGTCTATTCATACATTTTAAAGTACAAATTAATTTTATGCTAAAGCTTTATGTTCTTAATGATAATTGGCATCTTTATAAGCTTATGCATTGTTTTTATTGGTATTTCAAAAGGGGAAGAAAAATTCTTATTTTATTTTCAATTGGTATCTTATTTCCACTCTTTATGATGAAAATATTTTGTTCTGATATATGCTAACATTTTCAATATTGGTATCAACAATTTTAATTGGTATTATTCTCATTTTGGTATCTTTATTGTAAAATGATTTTAGTGTTTACCTAAAAAAGTTAATTTTTTATTTTCAATTGATATCATGTCCTTCTATTGGTATCAATTCATAAAAAGATTGTTTTATTACTCTGTTGATAAAAAGATGGTTTCACTTTCAATTAGTTTCTTTCAATTGATTGTTTCTATTAGTATCAAAATTTTGTTTTTAAATATGTTTATTGATATCGTTTGTTTGTTTTCACCCCTTTTATTGATGAGTGATAAAAAGGGGGAGAAGAATTTAGAATTATATAAAAGAATTTAGGATTATATATGCTTGTTTTATTTAGTGTTTATGCATATATATATATGTCTTGTTTTTATTTGATATCTTAAAACTATATTACATATCTTATTGTTGTTTTTATTGGTATATTGAGCCACATTGAATATCTTTATGTGTTTATCGATTATGCATAAGTTAAGGGGGGAGGTTCTATGAAGCCTACCCTTAATAAATGCATATATAACCTTATTAGTTTTGTCATCATCAAAAAGGAGGGAGATTGTTGGCCCAGAGGCCCTTCACCTTAGTTTTGATGTTGACTAAATTATGAAGGTTAGTTTGCTAATGATATTGTGTTTAATAACTTTCAGATATTGATCAAAATCTTAGTAGGTGTTTAACTTCAACAAAGGATTTAAAGCCAGTTTTGGAGCTAACACGTGTAGATTCAATAACTCGCGCATCAAGATCGCATCTAGCACTCGGTTGGAGTCAAGCTCTATGGATCAAGTTTGGATCGTGATCGGTCACAGATATTGTATAATTATTATCATATTCTCATACTTATTATATAATAAACTCTGCTTTTAATCCTAATTATTGTTTAATTTATATGCAGGCCCATGGCTAAAGGAAAAGAAAGAGAAATAAGCCCAAAGCCCATCAAAATTTTGATTTAATTCAGAATTAATTCGAACTCAGAAAATCAGGACAAATCAGGGCAGATCAGGGCAAATCAGAGAAGTTAAAAACCGGTTAAAACAAATCTTCCAAAATCAATCGGTTAAAGCCAAAGATCAAATGCCATTTCGTCAAAATTTCGGACTTAAACTGAAAATCTAGTTGAAGATAAATGAAAATTGGGGAACCAGAGACGTGTATCCCCTCGGTTGTGGCCACCTGGCTACAGCCAGGCAGTGGAAACGCGGCCATAGTCACATTTCTGCGACATAGTTAGGGTGGTTTGGGTATCTTCGTACGCCTCTCCCCGTTGTGTTTTGCCTATAAATACTGAGTTTTTCAGAGACCACGGGGAATGACCAAGCAGAGAGTAAAATTTAGGCTAATTTGTACTTTGTAACTTAGGTTTTTTATTTTCTTTCATGTAATTTTTATTTTCTTTATGTAACTGAGAGGAGAGGATACTTTCATGGAGGAATGAGAGCAAGCTTGTACTGAAGGTGACACCGGTGTAAGTGATCTTTTCTTCCATTGTTATTTGAATCGAATCGAAGTTTCTTTTTTCTTCTTTACTCTTGTTTTCGATTACTTCTCTCTTCTGTGTTTGTAGATCCAAATGAAACTGATAGCCTGAAGTTGCCTTGTCCTTGCAAGTGCCGTTGATGGCTTATGGTGATGGATATCCATTTCTATGGTAGTGTAGCTTGCCCCTTCAATTCATAGTGTAATTCGGGAATGGGGAAGATCCTATTTGTCATACTTTGCTCACCTTCAAGTAAAGATATATCGTCGATACGGGTCAAAGGTAAGCAGACGCTGAAGAGGTAAGTAACTTTTTAGGTTTTAGTTTTCTTTTATTTTAATTTTAGTGTAAATTTTCAACACCACAATCTTCCAAATCTCTTTCAATCTTTTTCAGTTTCTTTATAGATATCCATTTCATTTTCTCCACCTTCTCTATCTACCACTTTCTTCCTAACTCACTTTAACCTAATTTTTCTTTTTTTTTTAAAGAACAAAAGAAGAACTTTAACCATTCTTTGTAGCATAAAAGAACTTACTAAAAAGCTTCCATCGCTAGTCCATTCCTGTGGATCACGACCCGCATAGCCACTTGCTATAGCTGTAGAATTGAGCATCTTGTACTACTGTTATAAAAGTTCTGAAATTTTGTATTTTTGTGCAGGTAAAACTTCAATCAAATTTTGACGCCGTTACCGGGGAGGGACGGTAAGTTATTCTCTTTTTAGATTTACATTTTTGATTAATTTTCTTCTTGTTCTTGGTGTACAGGTTTAATAACAAGGAATTTTTGCTACAGTAGACATATAAGTGGCCTTGGACTCTGCTCAAGAAAGCAGAGGCCAGAAGCCCTCAGATTTGCTACATTCCTGTGACTATCTGAGTGAACTACTACCCTGTATTTTCTGCAGTTGGCTGGATTGTAAATTTTAATATCTGTAACTATTTATTTCCTTATTTGACTCACTATATATCCATTTTTAGCACAACAGTAAAAGGTTGATTCTAAATGCTAAAAATGATTTAGACTTTACATTTAGGCACGTGTCTATTTCATTACATTTTCTATTTACTGTTGAAGAGTGCTGGAGCCAAAGTATGTGTGCATAGCATTTAGTATAAGGTTCATTCTTGTATGAAATATTGCTTGAGTGTTACTTTTTTCTATATACTTGTACACTGCACTAAATTGATTTAAGGGATTGTCCTATAAACAAGATAAAGTGGGAAAGTCATTACTCTCTTAGTCACAAACAATCTCTTCACTCACTAACCCAAGCCTAACTAAAACTGAGTAGACGTTGGCCCTAAGGACATCTCAGACTCAAATAGGAGACTGACCTAAGGAGGAAGTTGATTTGAATTTGACTCTTGTCAAATCGGTGTCTAAGGTTGGGGATTGAGGGGCGAAATCCCGAAGGCTGGTATTTTGGCTTAATTTGGTCCGTCGCTTCTACGCGGATACCTCCCACTAATCTTGCCCCAACCTGCCGGCCGATTAACTTGTGGTCAGATTCGGCAATATACCCCCCGTGGACAGTCTAACCAGTTAGGAGTTGTCTAGATCTAAGGTCTACCCTAACTTACGTTAGATTTTTTTCTTTTTATTTGTTTGCTTATTTGTTTGTTTTTCTTTGTTTGTGTTTAACATTTCTTGTGTGATATGGCTTATAATAATAATTTTCCAATTTAATGGTAATCCACATTACACCCTGATCTCTTTTTTGGATATTACCAACCCGACATATCATAACTTTAACCAACATAATATGCCAGATTGGTCTTATCCGAATCAATATAACCCATGCCCCCAATCTTATGACCATAATTTCCAAAATAATTTCAACTCTTCATAGAGTCAATGGGGATTCACCTCCCCGAGTCCAATTTTCATCCAACTTGTCTTCCTTATCCACCTTGTCCATAATATTTTCAAGATTCATACTCAGTTCTACCAGTTCAAAATAGAAAACCATCAATCTTGAAAATAAGTATGCGTGAGTCCAAGCAACAATCACAAAATCTGACGGACTCACAATTTCACCACAAATTCCAAAACAAAACTTCATCTTTTCAAGTCCAATCGCAACAAAATGATGAACCAATTAACTATGAAAAGCTACTTGAAGCTATAACTCAGGCTCAAATCGCTCGTAATCATGACATAGATATAATAGTCCAAACTCTCCATTCTCACCGTTTGACTATTTCCGATATCGGTAACCATTCTGTTAGAGCCGAAGATCATGTTATTTGAAAACAAGATTTCATTTTAGCACACCCATTTGAACTTGTCCAAACTCCAAATTTTGAAACCACATTGACATTTTGGCAAGTTATCCCTTTTCTGAAATTGAACTTGAGAATGAATATGCTCCTGAATCTCAACTTGGTGATTCAATTCTACTTCCTGATTCAATAATGACTCCGATGTTTTCACCTGATTTCAATCTTTTTCCCGAGTCAACATTGGATCCTATGCCACTTCATCATGAAATTGAATCACCAATCTTTTATGATCATCATATTGAACTGACCAATTTCATACTTTTGAAAGTCCCATTGACAAATTGATAAGTTTTCATTTTTATGAAATTGAACTCAATGAGAAATATGACCTAAATTCTTAAATTTGTGATCCAGTTCAAATTCCTGAATCAATATTGACTCCTGTTTTGTTACCCAACTTGAGCAATATTTTAGAGTCAGTTTTGATTCCCACACTTGTCATTCTTGAACTTGAATTGCCAATGTTAAGTCACATTCTGCTGTTGGAAAATGAATGTGGACTTGAGTTTCAACTTCTTGATTTGGACCCATTTCTTGAACCAATCTCGACTCCTCAACCTTTACTTGACTTAAGTCACTTTTCTGAGTCGTTATTAGTTCCTGTACTTCCTAAGTCTAAGTAAGTCAAACATTCCATCTTTTCACACTCCGTTTTCGGATAAGGGTGTTGATAAAATTGACTCTGAAATTATTTGTGAAATTTAGAAATTAGATGGGGTAAAATTCTTAATAAAGATCATTCATATATACATCATTTTAGTGGGTTATATTAGAGAGGTTTCTGGTGGGCTCCTCTGAACTCCACGCAAATTTGATTGGGCTGCATTTCGTAGACCAATTAGACCACCACCTTAAGGTAATATTTTTCTTCCCTTTCTTCTTTTTCATGCATCTATGCATTAATTCATACATTGAGGACAATGCATGAGATAGGTGTGGGGGAGGGTTCTAACATAACTTTGGTTTTCTTTTTATTATTTTAAAAAAAAGAAATTTAACATTTTCTTTACTTTTAAAATTTTTTTGAAAATAGAAACAATATTTTGACATATTTTTTGTAAGAAATTAAGTCAATTTTAAGGAATTTGAGAATCATAATTAGGATTTCTTATACTTGATCAAAATAAGATTATTTATTTGATTTCTAAGGTTAGGAAGAAAATTTGTGAAAGTAATTTAGTCTTGATCTTTACCTTGATAATACATGCATGCTTTATACACATACACTTAGGGCTCAAAAACAAAGATTCTTATGCCTTAAAAGAAAGAAAAAGAAAAAGAAAAAAATATAAATAAAAATCCTCCAAAAATCCTCTGATTAAGCTGAGTATTTGTGCCTCATAAAACATAAGTATTCACGCCTAAAGGCGATTCATATAATAAAATTCTTAGTTTTGTAGCCTTATTTGCTCGAGTCCTTCAGTCCTTGGGGTGTCTTCTCACCCGTGCCCTAAGACCGTTTGTTTGGGAGTCACCGATTAAAGGCTCGTTATATAGGCAGATTAGAAAGCCTAATAGAACTAAAGAATATTACCATCAAAAATAAAAAAAATTAAATAAATAAGGCATAAGAGTTAGAGTTAAAGAACCTTTAGTCAAAATTTCACAGTCGCGAAGGTGTATATGACTTAGGGTAAAGTAATAGACTAGATGAGAAGTACATTTTGACTCCTTACTTTGATTAATAACAAATTTTTGAATAGAGACTAAGTTTAGGAATGAAAAATTCAGTTTTCCTATAACTTATAGATTACTTAATCCTTATAATATTATTTCAAATATTTTTCTCTTTCAAAATGTGTCAAAATACTAACATTTTTCTCTTTCTTTATGAATTTTATGAGTGTAATCCACTGAAAACCCTCATGAGGCAAAACTCGTCCTGTAAGGGTAACCTAGAGATTTAACGGCTTGTTATACATGCTCAGTGCAATTGAGTGACCTACGAAAGTGGTCAAATAATCTTTAGTTTAATTTTGTTGTTTTGCTCCAAGACGAGCAAAAGATCGGTATGGGGGTGTGATCGATCACAGATATTGCATAATTATTATCATATTCTCATACTTATTATATAATAAACTTTGTTTTTAATCCTAATTATTATTTAATTTATATGCAGGCCCATGGCTAAAAGAAAAGAAAGAGAAATGAGCTCAAAACCCATCAAAATTCTGATTTAATTCAGAATTAATTCGAACTCAGAAAATCAGGGCAGATCAGGGCAAATCAGAGAGTTGAAAACTGGTTAAAACAAATCTTTCAAAATCAATCGGTTAAGCCAAAGATCAAAGGCCATTCGTCAAAATTTCGGACTTAAACTAAAAATCTAGCTGAAGACAAATGAAAATCGGGGAACCGGAGACGTGTCTCCCCTCGGCTGTGGCCACCTGGCCACAGCCAGGCCGTGGAAATGCGGCCATAGTAGCATTTCTGCGGCATAGTTAGGGTGGTTGGGGAGCGTTTGCCCCCTACTTCGTACGCCTCTCCCTGTTGTGTTTTGCCTATAAATACTGAGTTTTTTAGAGACCACGGGGAACGATCAAATAGAGAGTAGAATTTAGGCTAATTTGTAGTTTGTAACTTAGGTTTTTTATTTTCTTTCATGTAATTTTAATTTTCTTTATGTAACTGAGAGGAGAGGATACTTTCATGGAGGAATGAGAGCAAGCTTGTACTGAAAGTGCCACCGGTGTAAGTGATCTTTTCTTCCATTATTATTTGAATCGAATCAAAGTTTTTTTCCTTCTTTACTCTTGTTTTGATTAATTCTCTCTTCTGTGTTTGTGGATCCAAATGAAATAGATAGTCTCAAGGTTGCCTTGCCCTTGCAAGTGCCGTTTGTAGACTGTCCAAAAATCATGGAGGATAAGTCATCATAAAGCGAAGACACAAGACTAACCACAGCCACACGCGCTACACCAAGACGCTAAGGTTTAAACTTGCGTCTTAACATTACCACAAGAACCGAGACGTCGAGCTTGAAGGTCGTGTCTCAGCATCACGGCAGTTCCTAGACGCGAGAGTTGAAAATTGCGTCTCTGCTTCAATGCAATGGCCAAGACGCAGAGCTCGAAACTTGCGTCTCAGCTATCCATGCAATACCCAAGACGCAGAGCCTAAAGTTCATGAAACTTGACACAGAATTTGAAGCTCGCGGTTCTCAAGCATCACCTCAATGGCAAAATGCGAGGTTCAAGGCCCGCGTCTCGGTTATAACTGCCCTCATTACTGGGTCAATTACTGCCCACATAATGAGGGAGTTAGCCCCCATTATGAGTGTTTTAGGGGACAGTTTTACCCCTGAAACCTTATAAATACTTCAGTTTGCTACTGAAGAGGGATCAGAGATTTTTGGTTGCAAATCCCAGAGAAATTAGAATCTCTACCTGAGGAATATAAAAGAGTTTGACTCTTCTAACAGCTTGCTTAGTACAAGTTTTGTTTTGCCTCAAGTCTCTTTGAGATTTTATTGGATAGAAGTTGTGCTACACCGCCCATAATCCGAAGAGAAGATTTCCCAGAAGAAAATGGCGTTTTTCGGTCAACATAAAACAAGATTCACTTTACATCGCCACATCAAGAACCCGACATTAAACAAAGGGGAGATTTGAGCTTGAATATCTTCTCTCTCTTGTAATCAGATTATTGATCCGTTATAATTTTTTTTACAATCAAATAAAGAATTTACACACGCCCTCAATTTTCTCACAAAACAAGAGATGGCGACTCCGCTAGGGATTACTTTCTCTACCGATAAGCAAGTCATGGCGCAAGGTGACATCACCTACATGGAAAAAATGGTTGAATCACTTGTCGTGGAGTTCGACCAGGCAAAGTATGAAGAGTTTCTCTCTTCCGGCTCTAAGAGCCCTAGGGCGCGGTAGTACCGCAAGGTCTCCTCGGGGACCCGCTCTCAAGTCTGCTCTGAGATCCCTTCAGACGCGATTGACAAGAAGAGTGCCATGGCTAACCACATCACACATAACACCCACGTCAACGTCTCTCACGAGACCCGCGAGGTTATCGTTGCTGATATACAGCCCGTTCATGCCCGTCCTCTTCCTTAATTCTAGGTTACCGGGGTTACCAACAACCCGTACGGTGTAACCAGAACGCTGAACGTCGACCAAGATGACGTGCGCGTCAACTACAGGCGCAAGAAGCTGGAACAACCATCTATTAGCAGATACAGAATGCGAGGCTCAAGCCTGCGTCTCTTCTAAGTTACGTCAGACTCGCGAAGTCTGCGTATGGAGACCAAAACGCGAAGCCCAACAGGGTTGCATTTCTGAGACTCACTTCACTTCTAAACGCGACGTTCAGCAGCGCGAGGGCTATGCTTCTTCTCAGAGACACGAGAACCGCGTCTTTACAACCAAACGCAGAATTGAGAAAGTCCGCGTGTCTCAACCGTCGCTAACCAACGCGACAATCAGCAATGTAAGGTTCGCGCCTCTACTCAGCAGAGGCACGAGACCCACGTTTCAAAGTCAAAACGCGAGAGCTGTGCCTATTCTACACAACATGAGCTCCGTGTTTCTGAACCCTGCATCTCAGATTCTCAACGTAAGGGTGGCTCTCAGAAGCTGAAAAAACCCTCGACAACCTGAGGCCAATCTCTTTGATCCCCTTCGACGGATCTAAGAGATTATTTGACAAAGAAAAGGAGTGCTAATCAAATCACTCTGTCTTATTGCTGTGAACGGCTCATCACGGCAATGCTCTCTGAATGCTGCTGTAGCTCACATGCAAGTAAACAGTCGGTATTCAGATGATTGACCTCAACCTCCCGATCAACCAAGAGTCATCGCTCCCACAGAAGGAAAATCTTCTCTGACATGGAGTACCCTGAAGTCACTGCAAACATGACGAGCAGAAGTAAGGAAAAACAACCGGCGGTCGGTTCTGACAAGTTTGACACGGAACCAGAAGGAGTGTACCGGCATACTCGCACTCGGACTGGTGCGGTAGCCCCGGTCGACTACAGTGCCCTAGCTTGAGGCATTGAAGTAAGTGAATCACACTCCGCCGTTGCAGAATCGTAGGCCTCGAACTCTTCTATTGAGAAGGAAGCCTTTGTGTACATGACAAACACTCCCGAGGAGACGGCCATGTGCTTAGAATAGCAAGCCCAGGTCCAGAGGAAACAATTCGATATGATTCGCGCCCAACAAGAATCTATCGATACCTTCAAGCAGATGCTTGCACAATTGCTCGAGGACAAGAAAAAGCCAACTGATAAAGCTTCTTCTAAGAAGTCTAAAGGCAAACGAAAGGAAGGGGATCGTCCTCTGTACATATCGAGGAGAAGGGGCAATCCAATTCCGAGTCTTCTAAATTCTCATCTAAAGAGGAGGCAACCTGGAGAATGAGGGTACTCATTCTAGAAGGATGACTCAATTGGAGCAGCATTTGGAAGCCCTTGTTAACAGGAAAGACCTCCAAGATACATGAGTGGTCCGACCATATCTAGCTGAGTGGGACCTCGTTCCGTACCCTCCTAAGTTCAAAGCTCCGACCCTACAGGCTTTCGATAGCAAAGGGTCACCGAACCAACACATCTACAACTTCAAGTCTCAGACAAAAAATGTGGTAGATAATGATGCCATCTTGGCACGTTTGTTCATCGGCACTCTAAAAAGGCTTGCCTTTGAATGGTTCATGAAACTCCCAGAAGGCTCCATCAAAAATTGGGGTGATTTGGAGAAGCTCTTCCTGACACGCTTCTTTGAAGACGACTCGGAGATTACAATGCCCACTCTCCTGGAAACGAAGCAGCGAAAAGGAGAGTCCGTCAAAGCATTTGTGGAGAAATTTGAGAATATGGCGCTCCGATGTCCTAGCGGTATGACCCAGGCCACCTTGGTAGAAACATGCCACCACAATCTACATACTTCACTCCTAGCCCAGATAAGAGTTGCTGAAAGCCGCACCTAGAAGCAGTTAGTCTAGCAAGGTGAACAGGCTGAAGAAATTATCGCCAGGGTGAGGCGGAAGAAAACAAGCCCAGATCCGAAAAGTCGACAAGGCGCACGCCAGAAATATCTTTTCAATCAAAAAGAAAGGATACATTAGCGACAGAGACAAAATCTCCCCGTGAAATCTCAGCCAGCCAGAGGGGGAGGTTCTTCAAGTTAGCCATGCGCCAACAACCAGTACGCTTTCAAGGACGAACACGTCGATTCATTGTTCAAGTTGTTCAACAAGAGCAATAGATTGAAGTTTCCTAAAGCTAGACGTCCTGAGGAAGTCGGCAAGTCCAACAATCCTAACTACGGCCTGTATCATAGGATGCTAGGGCATCCCACCAAGAGCTGTTATATCTTCAAAGATATTCTTCAAGCTCTGATTGATGCAGATGTGCTAAAGCTCTGTCCAGAGCGGAAGAAAGTGACGGCTAATATGACATCATTTCTTCAGTTGGAAACCAGCCTCCAGCACCAGCCGGAGTAGTTCCCATCCCGAAAGAGGAACTAAAAATGATCAATATAGAACCGCATCACCAGCAGGAGAAAGGTCTTGTACCTATCCCTATACCTCAGGGAGAAATTATGTAGGTTCATCCCGGCTTGTGGATGGCCAATAGTGGACTACTGTTACCAAAAGAAGGTCCAAAGGCAAGCAAAAGTTCCATCCTACAATGTGGTGTGCGCTTCTTCCCGGGAAGCAGAAATCGATATTCCCTCATTAACCATTCGGAAGAGGAAACAATCATCCTTACTGCAGAGTTCAATAAACCGCTCTGTAAGTTCACCTAGAGGGGGGTGAATAGGTGATGGCTAATCTAATGGTCACTTATGAACAAATAATGCGGAATTAAACTAAGATGACCAATAAAACTTCTTTTAATTGAACACTTATGTATAACACAAGAGTGTTGCCGAATTCCCTTGCAAGGCTCTGGACAAACTCCTCTAGATTCCCCTTGAATGGGTTGAGGTACCGCGTTGGCTCTCTTGGTTGAATATAAGTGTTAGACAATCAATCCCAAGCAATTATATAACAATTAAGCACAAGGGTATATCAAGCATATAAAGATAGACAATAATTGAATGCAAGATATAAAAGAGACAAAGAGAGAGAGAGAGATAGAGTGAGCAATCGCAAACACAAAGGGTTTGTTTCGAGGTTCGAGCACACTTGCTCTACATCCCCGCCTTCGACACACACGAAGGATTTCCACTATGCACGATCCAACCGGATCTCTCCTTGGTGCCGCAACACCTACAATCCCTCGGACTCCCAAGTCCCGTACACACGCAAGCCCTCTAGCTTGCCGAGGCCGCACCTCAAACCAAAGAGTTCACAACCGAACTCAACCACCAACGAGCACACTTGCCCGTATCCTCAAAGAACAAAGAAAGATCTTTGGTGATCACAACACTTTGATCACCTTACAAAAGCTCTCATACACTCTCCTATAGGATAGATATATCTATGGATGCTCAAGTGTAGTGTGAGAAATCAAGGAAAGAACTTTGGTGAAAAACTCAAGAAATCACTTAGACACTCTCTTGATAAAAACTCCCTTTTAGATGGGAAGTATTTGCTCTCAAATATGTGGAGAAAACTTCTGAAATGAATAGGAAAAACTGGCTTTGAAATCTCCTAAATCTTAACCTCAAAACAGTTGACAAGACCCCCAATTTATAGGCTGTCAAAAACTAGCCGTTTGGGATCTGTCAGTACTGTCGGTCGACCGGGCCGGTCGACCGCCAACGGTCAAAAATCCGACCGTTGGAGCCACCGGTCGACCGTCCCGGTCGACCGATAAAACCCGAGAGCACAGCTCTCTCCAGCGGTCGACCGTCCCGGTCGACCGGCCACTGTGCTGACAACGTGCACAAGGCTGTGCACGTCGGTCGACTCGGACGGTCGACCGACCATGGTGCGGTCAACCGGTCCGGTCGACCGACTTGGCCTGTCAGCCAGTCCTCAGTTCTGCACAGATACGGGTTTTGAAAATAGGTCTTTTCACTCAATAAAAAATCCCATAAATTCACAGTAAATCTAAAAAATAGTTTTAATCACAATAAAAACTGTTTTCTAAAAATATGTTTTTCTAAAACTTGTTTTTCCATAACTTCACAAAATACAAAAACAAGATATTTGAGTTCATTTTAAAGCATAGTGTGTATGGATATGATCCACTACACAATCAAGATGAAATATCTATGTTTTTTGATATTAAGCATAAAATTTGTTTTTGGTTGAAGGATAAGTATATGAGAACCACCAAAAAACCAAACTTGTATTTTTCCAAAATGAAAATCTTTTCTACTTTAAAAAATCTTTTATGAAAACATTCTAACAAGAGTGTGTGTGTGATATCTATACTTGAGCATTCCACCACTATTCTATCCTTTACATTTTATCTAAAAACAAAAATAAAATCTTATACCTAGACACAAGTCTTGATCTTGAAGTCTTCCCTTGAAGTCTTCTCATCTTCTTGACTTGGTCCAAATACAATCCACCGAGCTCATCTCTAGATGTGTTCTTGATGCATAGGCTCGTGAATCAACCGGTGCTAGCTTCCAACTTGTCTTTAAATCCTTTGTTGAAGCTCCACACCTACTAAGATCTTGATAATGAATCTGTCACTAATTAAACACAAGATCATTAGTAATCATAACTTCATGAGTTGATCATCATCAAAACTGGAGTGATGGGCCTTTGGGCCAACAATCTCCCCCTTTTTGATGATGACAAAACTCATGACGTCATATATGCATGGATTAAAGTAAAGCTTCAAAGCTCCCCCTTAACTCATGCATATTAAATAAGCAATAGATATTCAATGAAGCACATAAATATGTATGCAAATGAATGCATGTAAAACAAAACAAATCTTTTATTTCTTGTGATGCATGAGTAAAAGTACAAGTCAAAATCTCAAAATCATCTCAAAATCTTTCAAAATCTTTCTCTCCCTTAAGTAAGGAACAAATACTTCTCCCCCTTAAGGAAATCATGCATATAACTCAAATACTTCTCCCCCTTTTTGTCAATCATCAACAAAGGGTTCAAAGTTCAAATCATCAAACAAATTTTCTCCCCCTTTTTGTCAAAAATAAGGAAATCAAGGAGGGTAAAATCAAATCAATCAATAAGATTTATATGCGATATACATTCATGAAGAGGAAGACGCTAAGTTAACTTCCCTACACATATGCATTACATGAAGAAGGGATGACAACCCTAACTCACATAACACATATTATGTAATGCATAAGAGGAGATGTGAAGCTCCCCCTACACACGTGTACCACATAAAGAAAAGATGTTAAGCTTCTCAATACACAATACACTCAATGAATCTACATATGGAAGAGATGTTAAGCTCTCCTTGCATATAGACAATACAAATCAAAATTTTGAATTTTTCTTAAAATTTTTTTTGAGTTTTTGATACTAATTTCAAAACACAATGCACAAGCTTATTATGGGATACCAATTTGAAATTCTAATTAAGCTTAGCATCAACAATCTTTGTGCTTCAAAAGATACCAATTGTAAAACAAGCACAAAAACTATCATATATATGTATGAAGAAATTATATCAATTGAGATGGATACATACATATATAGGAAAAGCAAAATATGAGTATATACCAAAAAGGTTCATATTGATACCAATTGCAAATAACCAATGATACCAATAGAAAAATAAGCTTAGGTGTATATATCACATAATCTACCACTTGAAGAATTCGAACTAGTTAAATGGAAATGTTTAACAACTAGTAAGAAATCCTTCAACCAAGGAATAAATCAAAAGGTTTTCACAAGTAAATCACATGGCACTAAAAACACTCTATCCATAAAGTCCATATCACAAAGAAGTGAGTGACTAGTGTTATGTGGAGCAAGGTATCATGAAAATGGCAATAAAACTCAATATTCCTTTAAATTTTGATAACACAAAAATCATCACAAATTTTTAATACATGAAAATCAACAATTATATTTCATGGCATATGTATGTTTAGTCAATGCAATAAGTATACATACATATCTCTTAAACACAATTGAGTCTATATAAATAGATTTGCATGAAAAGCAAATGACTCAAGAGGTATCCATGTATATCTTAATGTTTTGGCAAAATAAACATATACATGAAAAGAAAGCACATGATCATAGCATAAATCCAAAATGGGAATACAAGTTTAAAATGTAATAATCATCAAAACTTAGGCTATACTAACACACCTAATGGGCACAATAAGCATTCAAACCC
This sequence comes from Agave tequilana, assembly GCA_038442645.1. Taxonomy (NCBI): domain Eukaryota; kingdom Viridiplantae; phylum Streptophyta; class Magnoliopsida; order Asparagales; family Asparagaceae; genus Agave; species Agave tequilana. The sequence goes on along the minus strand of JAVJIF010014152.1, from coordinate 9,370 downwards.
AATCATATATAGATTTATTTGTGATCCATAATGTGTATAAGTATAAATCCAAGTGTTGACAAATGCTAACATTTAAACTAATATTCAAATCATAAAGCATCAAATAAATTTGAAAATACAAAAGAATTTATCCATATGATTTCAAATAGGATCATGTGAATCAATTTGAAGAATAGATAACTAGTTTAAATGGATTTTTGACAAACTAGTTAAAGATCCTTCAAAAATACAAAGTCAAATGTTTTCCATGAATAATACTAAATACATAAAAGTTCAAGCACTCATAGTCCATAAAGCTCAAAAATTATCTTTTATCATAAAAGATGAGTGTTCAAAGGTTATGTAAATGGTATTTTCATGAAAATAGAAAGTGAAGCATGAATCTCATGAAAATCTTATTTTTCATCTTAAAACAAATCATATATTTTTCAAAAAGTATTTTGTATTTAGCAATGCTTTATGAAAATAGTCATTCAAGCTCAAAAAGATCATAAATCACATTTTGTTGTACAAATGAAAAATCATTTTTTTATTATTATTTATTTAAAATACTAATCTTCATGGTATATGTATGATTTATCCAATTCTAACAATACACATACATATCCCAAATATGAAAAGAGTCCAATATATATTGCATGAAGACAAATGACTCAAGGGGTATACATGTATATTTATTAGATTTGAATTAAACACACATATACATGAAGTTAGATCAAAGATAGGCATAACAAGTATAAATGACCGAATCATCAAACTAGCCTATACATATGCATATAGTGGATACAAATGAGCATGAAGTTCAAGTATGTATGAGTCAATTGTAGTTCACTATTCATATATGTATAAATGCAAGTTTTGACACATTCTACATTTAAGCATGTAAATACCACATGAAGCACAAATCAAATAAAATCATGAACATGCTATGAATGATATTATGAAAATAAAGGCATGTACATAAATAAAATAGAAGTTTAGAAATTGTTACCAACTCCAAAACTCCAAGCATGGTGGTTGACCCACCAAATTTCTTGATAGCAATGCATCCAAAAGTTTGTCCATCATGTCCATTGCATCCGCTATCAAGGCACCAATCCTCTCACGTTTTGTGAGAGCCCTCACCTACATCAAAATCAAAGGGTGGGGGTTTGGTACCCATACTTTCTTGGGTCCTTTGGGGTTAGCTTTATTGTAAGGATCCCAAAATCTTTTATACTTAGCAAAATATAAATGAGGTTTCTTATCAAAACAAAATTTTGCTAAATGGCCTTTGCGGCCACAATGCGTACATGTGTACACCTTAGTATGCTTATGTGTAGGAGTGTGGTCATTTTGTGCAACATAAGCAAATGCATGGTTATGATGTCATGAATGTGTGGAGTTTGTTTCTTTGAAAACATTGACTCCAACCTAGAATGATTAAAAGCACAAGAGTTCAAAGTTGAACTCAAACCATCCATTTTATTTTTCAAATTTTTAATCTCATTTTGATCAATGTGTGCATGAGAAGCATGATGAATATTGAACAATTTTCTTTTTCTTTTTACAAACATTTTCCTTTTTTTTTTCACAAATTTTTTTTTTTAACGATTTATTTTCTTGAAAAACAACTTCTTTTTGTTTTTCCCACCAATCAATCTTATTTTTCAAAATAGTATTCCCTTCACATAAATCATTCAATTTTGTAAGCAAGGAAACATTCACATTTTTTAAATCTTTGTTTTCTTTTTCTAAGCATGCCATTTTATTTTCTAATGAATCTTTTTCATTAATCATGGCATCAAAATTCTTTTTCAAATTGTGTTGTTCCTTTTCTAAACATGCAATGTTAGATTTAAAAGAATCTTGTTCTATATGCATGCAATCAATTTTCTTTTTCAAATTTTATTTTCTTTCTTAATCATGTCATATTTCTCAAGAATTGTTTGGCAAAATGAAGTGAGCTCATCATATGACATGTCCTCATCATCGGATTCGGAGTTTAACTCAAGGGGGTTATCCCCTTGGACCATATAGCATACGTTGGAGATGTCGCTTCCAACGTCCGAATCGCTCCCCGCATAGTATAGATCTTTCTCGCCAAGGGAGATGAGGGTGTTCCATGCTACAAAAGCCGATTCAATGTTAGAACCCTAGATAAATAGTCATCATTTAGGGTACATTTAAGAGCATGAAGGGCTTTAGCATTAGCCTCAATATTCTTACCATCTATACAATATGCATTATTAGTAGTGGCAAGATAGACATGATTCCTAAGGCCTTGAGGTACAATGACATCTTAACCTTCCAAGTTTGGATGTTAAGAATATCAAAAGTGGGTGGTGACATAAAGTCCATGTGTGTGTACAAAATATTGTGATTAGCCTAAAAGTAGGATCTTTAACTCTAGGTTGTTAGACCCAATATCAAGAGCACTTGGCTCTGATACCAATTGTAAGTTCACCTAGAGGGGGGGTGAATAGGTGATGGCTAATCTAATGGTCACTTATGAACAAATAATGCGGAATTAAACTAAGATGACCAAATAAAACTTCTTTTAATTGAACATTATGTATAACACAAGAGTGTTGCCGAATTCCCCTTGCAAGGCTCTGGACAAACTCCTCTAGATTCCCCTTGAATGGGTTGAGGTACCGCGTTGGCTCTCTTGGTTGAATACAAGTGTTAGACAATCAATCCCAAGCAATTATATAACAATTAAGCACAAGGGTATATCAAGCATATAAAGATAGACAATAATTGAATGCAAGATATAAAAGAGACAAAGAGAGAGAGAGAGATAGAGTGAGCAATCGCAAACACAAAGGGTTTGTTTTCGAGGTTCGAGCACACTTGCTCTACATCCCCGCCTTCGACACACGAAGGATTTCCACTATGCACGATCCAACCGGATCTCTCCTTGGTGCCGCAACACCTACAATCCCTCGGACTCCCAAGTCCCGTACACACGCAAGCCCTCTAGCTTGCCGAGGCCGCACCTCAAACCAAAGAGTTCACAACCGAACTCAACCACCAACGAGCACACTTGCCCGTATCCTCAAGAACAAAGAAAGATCTTTGTGATCACAACACTTTGATCACCTTACAAAAGCTCTCACTACAACTCTCCGATAGGATAGATATATCTATGGATGCTCAAGTGTAGTGTGAGAAATCAAGGAAAGAACTTTGGTGAAAAACTCAAGAAATCACTTAGACACTCTCTTGATAAAAACTCCCTTTTAGATGGGAAGTATTTGCTCTCAAATATGTGGAGAAAACTTCTGAAATGAATAGGAAAAACTGGCTTTGAAATCTCCTAAATCTTAACCTCAAAACAGTTGACAAGACCCCCAATTTATAGGCTGTCAAAAACTAGCCGTTTGGGATCTGTCAGTACTGTCGGTCGACCAGGCCGGTCGACGCCAACGGTCAAAAATCCGACCGTTGGAGCCACCGGTCGACCGTCCCGGTCGACCGATAAAACCCGAGAGCACAGCTCTCTCCAGCGGTCGACCGTCCCGTTGACCGGCCACTGTGCTGACAACGTGCACAGGCTCTGCACGTCGGTCGACTCGGACGGTCGACCGACCATGGTGCGGTCGACCGGTCCGGTCGACCGACTTGGCCTGTCAGCCAGTCCTCAGTTCTGCACAGATACGGGTTTGAAAATAGGTCTTTTCACTCAATAAAAATCCCATAAATTCACAGTAAATCTAAAAAATAGTTTTAATCACAATAAAAACTGTTTTTCTAAAAATATGTTTTTCTAAAACTTGTTTTTCCATAACTTCACAAATACAAAAACAAGATATTTGAGTTCATTTTAAAGCATAGTGGTGTATGGATATGATCCACTACACAATCAAGATTAAATATCTATGTTTTTGATATTAAGCATAAAACTTGGTTTTGGTTGAAGGATAAGTATATGAGAACCACCAAAAAACCAAACTTGTATTTTTCCAAAATGAAAAATCTTTTCTACTTTAAAAATCTTTTATGAAAACAATTCTAACAAGAGTGTGTGTGTGATATCTATACTTGAGCATTCCACCACTATTCTATCTTCTTTACATTTTATCTAAAAACAAAATAAAATCTTATCCTAGACACAAGTCTGATCTTGAAGTCTTCCCTTGAAGTCTTCTCATCTTCTTGACTTGGTCCAAATACAATCCACCGAGCTCATCTCTAGATGTGTTCTTGATGCATAGGCTCGTGAATCAACCGGTGCTAGCTTCCAACTTGTCTTTAAATCCTTTGTTGAAGCTCCACACCTACTAAGATCTTGATAATGAATCTGTCACTAATTAAACACAAGATCATTAGTAATCATAACTTCATGAGTTGATCATCATCAAAACTGGAGTGATGGGCCTTTGGGCCAACAATCTCCCCCCTTTTTGATGATGACAAAACTCATGACGTTATATATGCATGGATTAAAGTAAAGCTTCAAAGAAGCTCCCCCTTAACTCATGCATATTAAATAAGCAATAGATATTCAATGAAGCACATAAATATGTATGCAAATGAATGCATGTAAAACAAAACAAATCTTTATTTCTTGTGATGCATGAGTAAAAGCACAAGTCAAAATCTCAAAATCATCTCAAAATCTTCAAAATCTTTCTCTCCCTTAAGTAAGGAACAAATACTTCTCCCCCTTAAGGAAATCATGCATATAACTCAAATACTTCTCCCCCTTTTTGTCAATCATCAACAAAGGGTTCAAAGTTCAAATCATCAAACAAATTTTCTCCCCTTTTTGTCAAAAATAAGGAAATCAAGGAGGGTAAAATCAAATCAATCAATAAGATTTATATGCGATATACATTCATGAAGAGGAAGACGCTAAGTTAACTTCCCTACACATATGCATTACATGAAGAAGGGATGACAAGCCCTAACTCACATAACACATATTATGTAATGCATAAGAGGAGATGTGAAGCTCCCCCTACACACGTGTACCACATAAAGAAATGTTAAGCTTCTCAATACACAATACACTCAATATGAATCTACATATGGAAGAGATGTTAAGCTCTCCTTGCATATAGACAATACAAATCAAAATTTTGAATTTTTCTTAAAAATTTTTTTTGAGTTTTTGATACTAATTTCAAAACACAATGCACAAGCTTATTATGGGATACCAATTTGAAATTCTAATTAAGCTTAGCATCAACAATCTTTGTGCTTCAAAAGATACCAATTGTAAACAAGCACAAAAACTATCATATATATGTATGAAGAAATTATATCAATTGAGATGGATACATACATATATAGGAAAAGCAAAATATGAGTATATACCAAAAAGGTTCATATTGATACCAATTGCAAATAACCAATGATACCAATAGAAAAATAAGCTTAGGTGTATATATCACATAATCTACCACTTGAAGAATTCGAACTAGTTAAATGGAAATGTTTAACAACTAGTAAGAAATCCTTCAACCAAGGAATAAATCAAAGGTTTTTCACAAGTAAATCACATGGCACTAAAAACACTCTATCCATAAAGTCCATATCACAAAGAAGTGAGTGACTAGTGTTATGTGGAGCAAGGTATCATGAAAATGGCAATAAAACTCAATATTCCTTTAAATTTTGATAACACGAAAATCATCACAAATTTTTAATACATGAAAATCAACAATTATATTTCATGGCATATGTATGTTTAGTCAATGCAATAAGTATACATACATATCTCTTAACACAATTGAGTCTATATAAATAGATTTGCATGAAAAGCAAATGACTCAAGAGGTATCCATGTATATCTTAATGTTTTGGCAAAATAAACATATACATGAAAAGAAAGCACATGATCATAGCATAAATCCAAATGGGAATACAAGTTTAAAATGTAATAATCATCAAAACTTAGGCTATACTAACACACCTAATGGGCAAAAATAAGCATTCAAACCCAATCATATATAGATTTATTTGTGATCCATAATGTGTATAAGTATAAATCCAAGTGTTGACAAATGCTAACATTTAAACTAATATTCAAATCATGAAGCATCAAATAAATTTTGAAAATACAAAAGAATTTATCCATATGATTTCAAATAGGATCATGTGAATCAATTTGAAGAATAGATAACTAGTTTAAATGGATTTTTGACAAACTAGTTAAAGATCCTTCAAAAATACAAAGTCAAATGTTTTCCATGAATAATACTAAATACATAAAAGTTCAAGCACTCATAGTCCATAAAGCTCAAAAGAAAGATGAGTGTTCAAAGGTATGTAAATGGTATTTTCATAAAAATAGAAAGTGAAGCATGAATCTCATGAAAATCTGATTTTTCATCTTAAAACAAATCATATATTTTTCAAAAAGTATTTTGTATTTAGCAATGCTTTATGAAAATAGTCATTCAAGCTCAAAAGATCATAAATCACATTTTGTTGTACAAATGAAAAATCATTTTTTTATTATTATTATTTAAAATACTAATCTTCATGGTATATGTATGATTTATCCAATTCTAACAATACACATACATATCCCAAATATGAAAAGAGTCCAATATATATTGCATGAAGACAAATGACTCAAGGGGTATACATGTATATTTATTAGATTTGAATTAAACACACATATACATGAAGTTAGATCAAAGATAGGCATAACAAGTATAAATGACCGAATCATCAAAACTAGCCTATACATATGCATATAGTGGATACAAATGAGCATGAAGTTCAAGTAGTATGAGTCAATTGTAGTTCACTATTCATATATGTATAAATGCAAGTTTTGACACATTCTACATTTAAGCATGTAAATACCACATGAAGCACAAATCAAATAAAATCATGAACATGCTATGAATGATATTATGAAAATAAAAGGCATGTACATAAATAAATAGAAGTTTAGAAATTGTTACCAACTCCAAAACTCCAAGCATGGTGGTTGACCCACCAAAATTTCTTGATAGCAATGCATCCAAAAGTTTGTCCATCATGTCCATTGCATCGCGCTATCAAGGCACCAATCCTCTCACGTTTTGTGAGAGCCCTCACCTACATCAAAATCAAAGGGTGGGGTTTTGGTACCCATACTTTCTTGGGTCCTTTGGGGTTAGCTTTATTGTAAGGATCCCAAAATCTTTTATACTTAGCAAAATATAAATGAGGTTTCTTATCAAAACAAAATTTTGCTAAATGGCCTTTGCGGCCACAATGTGTACATGTGTACACCTTAGTATGCTTATGTGTAGAGTGTGGTCATTTTGTGCAACATAAGCAATGCATGGTTATGATGTGCATGAATGTGTGGAGTTTGTTTCTTTGAAACATTGACTCCAACCTAGAATGATTAAAAGCACAAGAGTTCAAAGTTGAACTCAAACCATCCATTTTATTTTTCAAATTTTTAATCTCATTTTGATCAATGTGTGCATGAGAAGCATGATGAGATATATGAACAATTTTCTTTTTCTATTTACAAACATTTTCCTTTTCTTTTTCACAAATTTTTTCTTTTAACGATTTTTTTCTTGAAAAACACACTTCTTTTTGTTTTTCCACCAAATCAATCTTATTTTTCAAAATAGTATTCCCTTCACATAAATCATTCAATTTTGTAAGCAAGGAAACATTCTCATTTTTTAATCTTTGTTTTCTTTTTCTAAGCATGCCATTTTATTTTCTAATGAATCTTTTTCATTAATCATGGCATCAAATTCTTTTTCAAATTGTTGTTGTCCTTTTCTAAATGCAATGTTAGATTTAAAAGAATCTTGTTCTATATGCATGCAATCAATTTTCTTTTTCAAATTTTTATTTTCTTTCTTAATCATGTCATATTTCTCAAGAATTGTTTGGCAAAATGAAGTGAGCTCATCATATGACATGTCCTCATCATCGGATTCGGAGTTTACCTCAAGGGGGTTATCCCCTTGGACCATATGCATACGTTGGAGATGTCGCTTCCAACGTCCGAATCGCTCCCCGCATAGTATAGATCTTTCTCGCCAAGGAGATGAGGGTGTTCCATGCTACAAAACCGATTCAATGTTAGAAACCCTAGATAAATAGTCATCATTTAGGTACATTTAAGAGCATGAAGGGCTTTAGCATTAGCCTCAATATTCTTACCATCTATACAATATGCATTATTAGTAGTGACAAGATAGACATGAATTCCTAAGGCCTTGAGGTACAATGACATCTTAACCTTCCAAGTTTGGATGTTAAGAATATCAAAAGTGGGTGGTGACATAAAGTCCATGGTGTGTGTACAAAATATTGTGATTAGCCTAAAAGTAGGATCTTTAACTCTAGGTTGTTAGACCCAATATCAAGAGCACTTGCTCTGATACCAATTGTAAGTTCACCTAGAGGGGGGGTGAATAGGTGATGGCTAATCTAATGGTCACTTATGAACAAATAATGCGGAATTAACTAAGATGACCAAATAAAACTTCTTTTAATTGAACACTTATGTATAACACAAGAGTGTTGCCGAATTCCCCTGGCAAGGCTCTGGACAAACTCCTCTAGATTCCCCTTGAATGGGTTGAGGTACCGCGTTGGCTCTCTTGGTTGAATACAAGTGTTAGACAATCAATCCCAAGCAATTATATAACAATTAAGCACAAGGGTATATCAAGCATATAAAGATAGACAATAATTGAATGCAAGATATAAAAGAGACAAGAGAGAGAGAGAGATAGAGTGAGCAATCGCAAACACACAAGGGTTTGTTTCGAGGTTCGAGCACACTTGCTCTACATCCCCGCCTTCGACACACGAAGGATTTCCACTATGCACGATCCACCGGATCTCTCCTTGGTGCCGCAACACCTACAATCCCTCGGACTCCCAAGTCCCGTACACACGCAAGCCTCTAGCTTGCCGAGGCCGCACCTCAACCCAGAGTTCACAACCGACTCAACCAAACGAGCACACTTGCCCGTATCCTCAAAGACCAAAGAAAGATCTTTGTGATCACAACACTTTGATCACCTTACAAAAGCTCTCACTACAACTCTCCTATAGGATAGATATATCTATGGATGCTCAAGTTGTAGTGTGAGAAATCAAGGAAAGAACTTTGGTGAAAAACTCAAGAAATCCTTAGACACTCTCTTGATAAAAACTCCCTTTTAGATGGGAAGTATTTGGCTCTCAAATATGTGGAGAAACTTCTGAAATGAATAGGAAAAACTGGCTTTGAAATCTCCTAAATCTTAACCTCAAAACAGTTGACAAGACCCCCAATTTTATAGGCTGTCAAAAACTAGCCGTTTGGGATCTGTCAGTACTGTCGGTCGACCAGGCCGTCGACCGCCAACGGTCAAAAATCCGACCGTTGGAGCCACCGGTCGACCGTCCCGGTCGACCGATA
>JAVJIF010014151.1:105000-118473 GCA_038442645.1 Agave tequilana | reverse complement strand
AAAGAAAAGAAAAGGAAGGGGAAGAAGAAGAAGCAGCAGCAGGTGGCGGTGGTGGTGCGCCGGCTGGGGGGCGCGGCGGCCGGCGGCGCCGCGGCCTGGCGTGGCCGCTGGCAACGGGTCACCCCTGCACAGAGAGAGGGAGAGAGTTTTAGAGAGAGAGTTTGGGGAGAGGGAGAGAGAGTGAGATTTTGGGAAGATGGAGAGAGAGAGAATTGATAGAGTGAAAGGTTTTAGAGAGAGTTGGGGGAGAGAGATGTTTAAACAAAAGAGGAGAGAGAGATGGCGGTTGGGTTAAGAGGCGGTGGGGGAAATTTCCAGAGAAAGGGAGAAGAGAAGAGAAAAGAAAAGAAAAAGAGAGATAAAAAAAAAATAATATTTTATTATTATTTAATTAGGGCCAATATTCGACCAGCTCCGAACGGTGACCAAAAATTATAGAAAATAGAGAATATTCCCTGAGACGTAATATGAAAACGGTTTAAAAAATTCTATCCTGGTTTGTAAATTAAAAATCCCGGAGTGTCTTACCGAATACTAGGCGACACCAGCTTGCCGGATTTTCAATAAATTCAGAAAAATTCTCAAAATACCCTAAATAGATACTACGATTCTAAGACACATGGTGAAAGCAGATTCTCAAAATATAACTCCGTTATGAATTAAAAATCGTAAAGCCAATTATCGTATCGGTCGACACCGACTACGGAGATTTTCCAAATAGCCCAGGTTCCCAGAAAATCCTGAAAAATCTAAAATATTAGAAAATGATTTTTAAAACTGAAATCAGCTCAATCGGACTACCACGGAGGTCAAATCAATTTTGTACGTTGTATCGCGTACCGATACTGTGATACGTACACCAGGGATCAGGGGTTACACAAGGGGGCTGCGGCAGGACCTGGAGGCGCTGGATGTGCTGCCACTGCTGCTGTGGGTATGCTGCCGAGGTGCTCGGGCTGAGGCGGCAAAGGGAATGGGCAGTGCAGGTTAGAGAGGGGTTGTTGGACTTGGTGCTGCGCAATGGAGAAGGTGGAAGATGGGAGGACAGTAAGGAAAGATATTGGGGCGCGCCAAGGGTGCTGCTGGTCTGGGCGTTGGTTGCTCGGTGCGTTGTCGAGAGAAGTCGGCAGCCAAGTGGGGTGTGGCTGGACTCGTCGTGACGCGATGACGGCGCTCCGGGTTGTCGTTGGTGCGGCTGTGGGCCTGGGAGTTGCGACGGATTTGAGGGAAGAGTTGGGATGGGCATGGTGCTATCGTTGACAGCAGCCAAGTGAGGAGATGGGGAGACGGGAAAAACTAGAGTTAGGTAGAGATTTGATAGGGATTTGGTTTAGGTTTTAGGATTAGTTAGTTGAGATTAGGATTTATATATAATTGTTTAGGATTTGATTGATAAGATAAGAATATATATAGGGTGTTAGATTGAGTAGGTGGGTTTCGGGTTTGGCTAAAGACTAGGAAAGAAGATAGATAATAATAATAAGGAGAATAAAATTAATAATACAAGGTAATAATATTAATAAAAACAACGACAACAAATAATAACAATATAATCATAGGAAAAATACTAGTTAGCAATTACAATGATAATGCCCAACCATTTTAAATACTCATAAGCTCAAGTCACCATTTAATATTTCAAAATAATTTGTGTAAGTAATAATAACAATAAGTCCTCAATCAAGTTAATAAATAAAATGATCGATAAAACAAAATAAACTCCTAGAAAAATATATAGTATTTTAGACAAGAGATATTACACTCTTGTCTCAATGTAACTTGCAAACATGTTAGTTTGAGGGGGAGTGAGCTCAACAGTTCAGTGAGTAGAGTCAAACAAGAAAAATCAAGGAATGATATATAAAATGTTAATGAGAACATGATTTCACCAAAGAGTAAAGAAGAGTCCGAAATGACAAGATAACTTGGAACCGACATCTATATATAGTCGTGATGATCGAAACATATGTCCTAAGATTCTCGTTCATTAATTGGGGCGGTTGACTTTACCAGTCATTGATTCCCTTTAATCTTCTTAATTTTTCTATTTCTGCCTTTTGCATGATTTATGAGTTATATAAAATACTTTCTCAATTATTTTTATAATTTTGTTATTGAATCCGTCTTATGTACACACAACACGTATACCCACCCACGTGTCTCATATATCAAACACGGAGTACATCAAACATACTCACAATTTCATGAATATAGTTATTAGACCCGGTAATAAAATATCATAATAACACATCACGCTTCTACATTCATACATAATACTTCGTGGGGTACATCCCATACATTATTCATATGCATGCACCGAAACTTCAAAAGAAGTGTGGATCTTCCCGTCTTTCCCCTTCTACTGGCTCCCGCTGGCCCCTTCCTCCGTTGTATAAATATATGTGATGACACCGTCTTTCCCCTCCTACCGGCTCCCGCCCGCCCCTTTTCTCTGTGATATAAATATATATTTAATTGTATCGTATCACAATAACACCATCCCGATGTGCATGAAAGAAGCATATATATATATATATATATATATATATATATATATATATATATATATACCACAACCCCACATTTACCACCAATTTATCAATGATATTAATATCAACTGATTACTATAGTTTGCTTTTACATTTTGTAAATTTTATTATGAAGGAATATACATGATTCATTGTATATGAATACATATACAAATTACAAGCTACACTGTAGTGATATACTCACTTCCTTTGTATGGGTCAGATTCTCATTCACCTTATCAATATCTGACTTTTTGATCACAATACTTATATCTATCTATTATCAGCAATATCATGCACACTCAAGTTCATGCAATTCCCATTACACACACATCATAGGATCAATCAATATTACTGTATGGTAATAACCGTCTCATACCTATATTCAAGTAATTACTTAGTGTAAAATCTTTAACCGCCACAGTTAATCTCAAGCCAGTCTATTACCTATTCTAATTTTATATCACTTGATTATAATTAAAGTGGGAGTTTACTCACTGACATACGCTTTAATTTAGTATTCAAGGGAACTCTATAGTACGTAACATACCAATCTCACTATGTGGCATGAACAGATACATGTTACACGCGCACATACACCCATCACAGGTGTATAGATCAAAATCTACATCATTGAGTTATTACTTATTCAATTCTTGGCTTACCAATTTTTGTTTCTGAAGTTACACTCGTATAATCTTATACACATACTAGTTACTAATACCGTGTTATATATTATCAAACTTACCCATTCAGGTTTTCTTAACATATATTGAAATATTTTATCTAGATTTCAGTTCTCAGTACATCGGTTACATTAGCCTCTTCAATTATATGGATTTATCTATTCCATTGGTTATCCAGTACTCATCTATACACTCAATTTTCAGGTTTTGGTTTCGATATTGACATTAAATAAAATTTTATTTACCATTGAGAGAAAGGTAAATGGTGTGAGTTTTTACCTGAGATCATACAATAGAAAAATTCCAAGAATATATTATAACCAATTATACTATAGCAGAGACATATTGTTGAGGTGAGGTAATTAAAAAGGACTTGATCTATTCCTAAACAAGTGAATGAGTAAAATAGAGAGAAAGACGAATCCAAAAATTTAATGTTATATGATGGATTCGAAAAGGTTAACCGGCCTGCAGGAATAGGAAGGTTTAATCTATTACATTATAATTTTAATTAGACTGCGATTTGAAAAAAAAAAAAAAACACGAACATCGAAGTCAGTAATCATAACTCCTCACGGAATAGGAGGAATACCTATAATACTTGAAATTTAATTCATCTAGAAACGTAATGGAACATGATATCCTCAACTATATAAAACAAGTAATGATCATGAGTCCAAAATCCGACAGAACCTTAATGGTTTTCATTGATTGCATTGAAAAAAAAAATTCTTTAGTATCTACATTCCACAATTCTATCTTATCTACTACCTGAACTTACATGCAGTGAAGTTCTATCATTCTTAGTTAACCCAAAAACCTTCATCTAAGATAAACATGTCAGAGACATCACTGCTGTAACATCCCGATTTTTATATCTTGGTTTTAATCCCTAATACTTGAGTACTGAGATTTGATAGAAATATCGAGTCGGTGATGAAAATTTTCCTTATTGTTGGTAACATTTTTTCAGATTTAATGAAGTGATTTTTCAGAGAAATGAAGGAGATAATTTTAAGAGAATAGTGTATAAACAACTTAATATGTATAAATGAGTGGGGTGTATATGTGGGTATGCTTAAGTATATGCATATACACATGTAGGTCACCTAGAGGGGGGTGAATAGGTGACTAGATAATCTAATGATGAATAATGTGGAATTAAAAACTATTTAATCAAACTAAAAAACTATTATGCAAAACACACAAAGTATAACACAAGAGTGTAGCCAAATTCACGGTGAAGGGCTCTGGACTATCTCCTCAAGATTCCTCTAGAATAAGAGTTGAGGTGCCACTATGGCTCTCTTTGTTGAATACAAGTGTGAGCAAACAATCCCTAGCATATAACAATAGAGCACAAGATATATCAAGCATAAAAAATATAGGCAATGTAAGCATGCAAGATATAAAAACAAGTGAGAGATTGGGAGAGCAATCGCAAACACGGGAGATTTGTTTCAAGGTTCGAGCACCCTTACTCTACGTCCCCACCTTCAACACTATGAAGGATTTTCACTAAAACCCTATCCCACCGGATCACTCGGTGCTGCAACACCTGCAACGAGTTCACACTAGAACTCATTGGACTCAGTAGTCCCTCTCTTGTTCCCGCAAGAACAACATACGCAAGCACACTAGCTTGCCGAGGCCGCACCTCTACACCGAGCTCCCACAAGAACTCGAAACAACACGAACCCGCAAGTTCGCCTCCTCAAATATAAGATGAAACACTTGGTGATCTAAACACTTTGATCACCTAAAAACCTCCTCACAACAAATCCCTAGAGGATTTATATAGCAATGGATAGCTCAAGATTGTGTGAGAAAAACTAGGATAGATTTTTGTGTGAAAACTCAGGAAAACACTTTGAAAATTACTCTTGAAAACTCTTCTTTTGATATTGAAGTATTAGCCTAAAAAATGGAGATAAACACTAGAGAGGTACTAGCACAAAAACTCTCTTGAAATCTTATAGAAAATAGCCCAAAGGAATCCCATTTTATAGGCTCCCAAAAACTAGCCGTTTGCAGGCCAACTCAGCAGCTGATGTTGTTGTCGGTCGACCGGCGCCGTCTACCGGCCAACGGTCAAATTTCTGACTGTTGCAGCCTGCTGGTCGACCGCTCGGTCTGGACTTTGATCTACCAGTCGACCACCCGGTCGACGGGGGTCAGATCCAGAGAGCAGAGCTCTCTAGACAGTCGACCGGCCCACCAGCCAAAAGACCTGTGCATGTCTATGCACATCGGTCGACCAGTCCGGTCGACCGGAGCGACCGTCCGGTCGACCGCCAGTGTAGTCTGGTTAAAATATTTGGGATTTAAAAACCTTATTATTTTAACTCCAATAAAATCCCATAAATTCATATAAAATATACAAAAATAGGTTCATTAAAATACTTTTGATGTACAAACATGTTTGATCAAAATTCAACACATATTATAAATATTTTGAACCATTTTTGTGATATAAAAATTTTACCTTAAACAAAAATTTGTATTTTTCAAAAATATCATCTCCAAATTGAAAAGCGATTTTTCAAAACTTCTCCAAATACAAAAATAAGATATTTTAAACACTTTTGAAGCTTAGTGTGTATGGATATGATCCACTACACATATGAGATGAAATATCTATGTTTTTGACAATAAGCTCTAAAATGAGTTTTGATAAATCAAAACGATTTTTTTCTAAACACAAAACTATCTTATGAAAACACATATAAATTTTGTGTGTGTATAAGTACTTAAGCAATCCACAACTAATCTATCATTTACATTTTATCTAAAAATAATCTTTAACACTTACAAATATGACACAAGTCTTCTTGAAAATCTTCTCTTGAAAATCTTTTTCTCCTTCTTGACTTGGTCCAAACATTGATCCAATGAGCTAGACTTCTCTTGAGTACTTGATGCGCGAGCTCTTGAATCAACACGTGCTAGCTCCAAAATTTGACTTTGAATCCTTTGTTGAAGCTAAACACCTACTAAGATCTTGATCAAATATCTGAGATTAAATAAATACAATATCATTAGTATATAACTACTAACTACATGAGTTGATCATCATCAAAACTAGAGTGATGGGCCTTTGAGCCAACAACACATACATAATGCATGAGTATATTGTGTGTATATAAGGAAAATAATAATAATAATATTAATAAATGAATAATAGTAATCAAATACAAAAAAAATACTTTAGTATTTCCTAGTACTAGTGGAGGGTAGGTAAGGATAATGGAAGGCCAAGATTTAATGATCCTAATAAAGAGAAAGTGTAAGGCCATAATAAGCTTGAAAGAAGTGAAGAGAGAGAAAATAATTTATTAAATTATTTAATAGAATAAAAAAGATAATAATAATAATAGGAATAATACTCTTTCATATTATGGGAGAGAGAATGAAAGAGGGCTCATCTTCCTCCTCTCTTCTTCATGAAACCAAAAACCTAAAACCCCAAATCTCCTCAGATCTCCCCCTAATAAATTCTCTCTCTACCTCTCCCCTCATTCTCCCTCACTCCCCCTCCTGACATGCAGCCAAGGGCGGACCCGCGCGACTGGCCAGCCAGACGCGGCGGCCAGGCGAGCGGCGAGGGGTAGGTGAGGGAAATATCTCCTCTTTTGTCTTAAATTCATTTTCCTAATTTTTAGTTTCTATAAATTCTCATCTTGGGTTAAGATTCTATGATTTATTTTTCAAGCATACTTGGATCTGAATTTATTGTGTTGAATTCTTGAATAGATGAAGGAGTTTTCATCTATTAAACTCAAGTTCTTTCCCATTTGTTTCTTGCTTCCCTTGATGTTTCATGGGTTCATTTTTCTTTTTTTTGTAGGCTTATATTGAATGGATGATAAAAATCCCATCTTGATTCTTGAATTCTATAATAGAATCGATAGATGGGTATGTTGGTGGTTTACTTACATATGTCTTTATGTAAAACTCTAGCATGGTATAAATCACTTACTATTATGGTCCCTTATGTACAACTGATTACAAATCATATGAACTACATAACGTTGGGCATGAACTCAATCTACAAAAATTGGTTTGAAAAATCAAAATCACTATTTTTATTATATAGATAGAAGAGGCAATGGATGGGTGCTTTCATGAAAATATCTAAATTCATCGGAGGTAGTTGAAAAAAACTAATTCTTGTTGATATAGAAAAAGGCTCTACAAACCCTTAATGTGTAAGACTTGACTTCAAGTTCATTAATTTACAAAGTTAAATTTTATCCCTGGATACTAAAAGAGAAATTTTGAGAACACAGAAGTCTCTCAATTAAACCTAAGCTCTCCTTTAATTAAATTTTTGTATACACAGAAGATGGGATTGTACTCCTAATGTTTACACTTATAATGCCTTGGTTGATACTTTAAGGAAGTCTAGAGGTAGAAAGATGATAAAATCTTATGATCTTATAATAAAAGATTTAATTAAGCTATATCTGAAAGTTTGCAATTAGCAAAGTACAAGTCATGGAAAACTTAAAGGATATCTTGACCCTGTAAGGAAGAGATAGTAGGTTGGAACTCTCTCATTGCTCGTTTTGACTATTCATTGTTAATTTAACAACCTTCTCTAACTTTCTCCCCAAGCTACCGAATTTCTATGGGAATTCTATTAAGTAACAAGAGTATTTATGAATACAATAAGAGTATGGTTTAATACATAGCTTAGGTGTAGTTTTAATTCCTTATTTACTTCCTTTGTCACCTATTTGGTAAGGTAATTACTTGGGTATGCCTTATCATTCTGTAAATTCATATTATTCCTCAATTCTTTTGATCATCTGTACTTGAACTCCTTCTAGACCTTTTGGATTACACTGCAGTATTGTCGTATGCATCATATGTACTAGGAAGCAAAAACACTTAAGTGACTCCTACAACATCACTATTTTATCTCCTGAATTAAACTTGTGTATTTAAATTCATAAATAATACACCTCAAAAATGTGAGTATGGGTAGGTGAAGCTTGGAAAATATAACTCCAACTGGAAGAAAACTTCTATAGTGAAAAGATTCAATGACTAGTCAATGAGTGGGAAGGGCCTGAATTATACATAGAGTAGTTGAGAAATATGTCAAAGACTGTTAGATCAGGTTATGAGCGAGTAACCCATATTTATCATTCTTAGAATCTTTTGCGCATAATTAATAAATTCTAGTAAGTTTTGGCTATATTCCTTCTTACTGTCGTCATTCAATTTTACCACAAATAATTGCATTGCAGGTTGATGAAGTCATTCTAGTATCTTTCATTTTGATTCCGCATATTGCATTAGACTGAGTTATCCATGTCGCAAAGCAGTGATATGATTTTCATAGACAGGATAGAAAGATTTTGTGATGGCTCATTTAATGAATAATCAAGTTAGCTCGATGAACGATTGAAGGCCGTAAGATACAAATTTGAGTTTAGAAGTCAAATATTTGTCTATGACTATGAATACAACCATTAGGAATTAAGAAAGATAAGGCAAGACTACATTCGATAGCAAGATGCATATGAGTTAATCTTATATATGCTAACTTAATTAAGTACCCTCGTACTCTAACTTCGGACATCTAAGCCTCTTCCCAATTTACATGTGAAAAAGGGTTAATTAATTAGTGCAAGAATAAGAAAAAGATATGACGACACAGCTAGCAAAAAACTATACGAGTGTATAAGTAAAAATTTAAAATTACAAATGTACTAACTGGAAGTGACAATGATCAAGTGAATAAGCTTGTGGCTCTTAATATAATCAAGTTATATGAAAGTAGAATGACTAATGAGATTGTATATGAATAATTGCCACAGATAACAATCAATACATAATTACTCGAATCTAATATGTGGGCTGGTGATAATAACACTTAACCGCCTTAAAGTAGTACGGAAGAACCAATAAATTCATGATAAACTCGGGGCCCGATGCGAAATTTGATGATTGTTTACACTTGCATACTGAACTTAAATCATTAAGTATTATACTTTGTGACTGCGCGTAAAAATTTTGATAAAAAAGAAAAGAATGTTGTTTGAGTATAACTTTGGGCCAATCATCTATAGTGAGTAATTATACTAAGTCGAAAACCTGGTTAGTGGACTAATCAACTCTATCAGTTAAACAATAAGATGTATGAAGGGTGGAATATAACTAATTACAAGACTTACTAGTACGAATTAGGAATGTATGTATTAGAAGTGTAATCAATTGTTAGACAAAATAATGAACGGTTGACATTAATAATATTTTGTGTGTAAAATGATTGTTGTATATGAATGCTACTAAAGCATGAATGTTGATTAAGTATGACATGACACAGTTATATATGCTCATACGCAATTTTTGATACTATGAACGAAAACTCAATCTATGAGATATGCAGAGCACTTTACTGTTGACTTATAACTCATTTGTGAATGTATAACCAGTGAACCACATACATCTTATTAATAATAGAATTGCTAAATAGAAAAAGGAACTGTAACTTACATTTGCATACACATATTCAGTGAATTACATACATTCTCCACTAATAGAAGTGTAAGCTGAGAATCAAACTATAATAAATGGTCAAATTGTTGTAATATGATGAAGTGATTGTTATCTGGGTGTATGTATATACATGCAGTGAACCACATGAAATTCTTCGGTAATGGAGTTGATGAGCTGGAAAGCAAACCATAGTGTTTAATTGAGATTCATATTATTACTACACTGGTTGTTATTTACGTGTAAATATAAACATGTCTTTTGAATTACTCATTGGAGAAAGGGGCCGGGCGGGAGCCGGTGGAGGGGGAAAGACGGTGTTATTGCATTAGTACGTACATATACATGGAGGAAGGGGCCGGGCGGGAGCCGGTAGGAGAGGGAAGATGGTGTTATTGTTATATGAGTTTACACACACACACATAGGAGGAAGGGGTCGGACGGGAGCCGGTAGGAGAGAGAGAAGGTGATGTTATTGTGTCATATATCTTTATATAAAGAGGAAGGGGCCGGGCGGGAGGAAGACGGAGAATTTTCACACTTTACATGTGAATTTGCATATGCATATAAATAATGTATAATATGTATCTCATTAAATATGATATATGAATATTGTGAAGTGTAATGCGATATTGTGATATGTGAAGCGTGATAAGATGATATGATATAAAAAATATATTTTGTGATGTATATGTCATCTGATGCATAAACTATATTTAAGATAGTGGGAGTGTGATTGGCGCACCCGTGCATGATATATGAAATACGTATGTGACACGTACTGTGAATACATAAGAAGAATTTAATAATAAAGTATAATAGCTGAGCTAATATTTACTGAACCTATAGACCCTATAACATGTGGCATAGAATACAAAGAATGTTATAAGAATCAGTGACCAAAAGAGTCAGACCGTCCCCGAAGATTATGGAGCCTAATTGTTTCATCATATGTTATTGATTTTATGTTTCTTTTATTCACCCAGATCTGTTCTATTACTCGAGAAATCATGCTTATTATTGATTATATTCACCATTCTCTGATTTTCTTCTATCTCAACTCACTGAGCTATTAAGCTTACCCCCTCCCAGTTCTATATTTTCAGGTCGCGACATGGCGGAACTTTAAGTTGATGCATTTGGTAGGAGTTTTGCCAATAATAAATATATTGAGGATGTAATTTAGTTCTTCTAGTATATGTTAGTATCCTATATAATGTGTACTTGTAAAAAAGTATTAATATTTGTGAGATGGATAGTTTGAATCCATGTATTGTATGGAGATATGAGTTTAGTTATGATTATGATGAGTTGGAGTTACAAATAGTTGGCATTATTCTGTGAATGCCGAGAGAGTTGCTCACGAGTATTCAATTATTGTGTTTTCATATAAGCAGGTGAGCCGAAACATTATTATGATTGTGTGGGTGATTATTGAGTTGGTTTATATGTTTGGATTGAAAATAAGTAGGCTGGTGTTGGCCTAAATTATGGTGATTTGAAATGAGAATAAGTAGGCTGGTGTTGGCCTAAATTGTGATGATTGAAATGTATAGTTAGACATATCAGTATTTATAGAGGAGGTGCTGCCGAATTTTCAAGAATAATTGAGACGAGTATGATAATCTCTTGATCAATATAGATGTTCATATTAATTGAGATTATTAGAATCTGGGACCGTTACAACTGCGATTATCTATACATTACCTTATTGTCTAAGATTTTGGAACTCAGAATTCGACATTGAAGGTTACATTTAATCAATTTCCAGTATTACATAGTGAGATTTGTTCAGGTGTAACCCTTTAAGATAGCAGGACAAGTCTTCATTGTTTTAGAATATAACACAAGAGTAGCCAACCATTTCAAGCCAATTATCGTGTCAAGTCAATTCAATCAAGAAAGAGATTAAATACAATGGATTGATAGAGGTCAAACACTTAGAAAGATTGAATAACAACCCTTCTTACATTAGAATATTAATAGCATAACTCAACAAAATGTAAGGATTTAACTCCCGTCCGCGAACTAAAATTTGTTGTGAAACGCTAAGTTTAGAGATGTTTAATTTTAGCTCCAAGTAAGGTAACAAGGACCAACACTCTCTCGAGAACAACCAAAATTGCGTACTCTTCATACAGTTACTATCCATGCCATATCTAATGGAAAAGAAATTGGACCAAATTTACGTTGAATCTTGTGTTAGTGGGTTGGTTCATGAGACGAACTAGAAATACTTTCAACCCTCCCAAAAGAAGAAAGATCGACATTCTCAAAATTTAAGGAAAAAAGAAAAATTAAAAAGTCAATAAATACGATGTAAAGTAATTGGTTCCTTTAGCTAGTAGCCTCCAATTTACTGAGAACAAGCGACTAAATGGGTGATTCACAATGACTACAGTCTGACAGGACGCCTTGATCAAAATGAAATCAAGTCCTCATAAATCTTATCATGAATACATAAATTGTTCAATTTCAGATCTCACATTTGTTTCCTTTGTCGCCTACACTAATTGACCATTGGTATGTATTAGAATATAAAGCAATTCATACAAAAATGGATCATGTGTACCAAAAGGAGACCAATAAAGAAAGTGACACTCAATTTCATAAAGTGAGAATCAATTATTTATAACGTGACAATACTTCTGCAGATTTTACCCCTGCATTATTAGTTTCAATATGTGTGTGTGTGTGTATTTGCCATTAAATTCTATGATTTATCTCATCTATTTTTTTTTTTTTATGAAGATCTCTTCGTTGAGGAATCATTGTTCAACATTGATTAGCTAACATACACAAATGGGTCTCATTAATTTATGATTGGTTTATTTGATTCAAGTTTGTTTTGATAATAATAGATATATGTATACAAGTTTTATGGAGCATTGATACCAATTTTGGACAAGTCAACAATAATGTATTTATCAACACACAACATCAACCGAACTTGAAAAATCAAGAGTATTACTTATCGATCACTCAAGAACAAGATATTTTATCATCAATTTGATGAATTCACAATTTGCTCGAGCTCATGAAGCTTTCTGGAATTTAATTTGAAACAAGAAGAGATTAGATCAAGCAACTCTCCTTCATGCCAATTTCACCGACAATTTGTCCACAGCCTTCAATAAAATTTCCATTTTGAGCTATTGAATCAACCCAATAACCTCAAGATCAGAAATTATACTACTAAACTTGACTAAATCATGAAAATTTTCAATAAGATTTTGAAATAAGATAGATCAAACGAAGACCCATTCACCTTTAACACTGGGAGTCAACGACGTGCCCTCCTACTGTCTACCGTGCCCGCCGCGCGCGCTGCCCAGCGCCGCTCCAGCAAGAGGGGGGAGAGAGATAGAGGGGGAGAGAGAGAGGGAAGGAGAGAGGGGGAAAGTGGATGGGGGTCTCTTGGTGTTGTCGGCCACCGCAGGGAGAGAGGGTAGGAGAGAGATTTAGAGTTTGGGAAAAACATCAAAAACTTAGGGCTCTCACAGTATATGCATATATAAATGCTATTAATTAATAATTTCCACAAAAATATTTCATTCTCTCTTTATATACAAACTTGCCACCTCATCACACATTCCCATACTTCACAAAATCATGCTACCTCACTCTCCCAATTAATTTAACGTTCTTGTATTTGTATGTAAGTGTATTTTATATATATATATGTGTGTGTGTCTATATATATATATATATATATATATATATATACATGTATATATATATATATACATACA
>JAVJIF010014151.1:0-97500 GCA_038442645.1 Agave tequilana | reverse complement strand
AACTGGTTCAAATCTAAAACCCGATATATGTACTTGAAATCTAAAATCGGTTTAAACTAAAAATCAAATGTATTGAATTGTGTGTGTGTGTGTGTGTGTATTTGAGCTTCAAACGTATATACTATTCTTTAACAAAACAAATTATATGAGTCTACAAGCAGGAGTCTCTGATAGTTGATGTTGAGTAACGTTTGAGCTAGACCCTAATATCCCATGCTTTAGAACTCTTGAGCCATCAACACCTGTATCAACTTGAAATTTATTTTTTAACTTCTATTAGTACCAAATAGCTTTTATATGATTTGTTATCATCAAAACACATAATCCGGGGATTGTAACCTTTAGGCCAACAATCTCTCCCTTTTTGATGATGACAAAACATATAAGCTGTAAAACAAAATATAAGAGGGAGGTAAAAGCTCCCCCTCAAATGATGCTCTAGTTTATCAAGTATAAAACATGAAAACATATACATATATGAACATGTACAAAACATGAAACCTACATATATGAGATAAACATGTACAAAACATGAACATATACAAAACATGAAAACATATACATATATGAACATGTATAAAACATGAAACCTACATATACGAGATAAACATGTACAAAACATGAACATGTACAAAATATGAAACCAAAACATGAAACCACCAATACTTCTCCCCCTTTTGTCATACATCAAAAAGGGTTAAGAAACAACCAATAAACAATATATGCATAAACAAGATATAAACATGCATATATGCATATATAAACTCAAATATCTCTTCCCCTTTTTGTCAATTCATTAACAAAGGGGCCAAAAAATACAATCAATTGTCATATCATCAAATCTTAAGGACCAAAACTTAAGGTTCCTTTTTTTTTAATACCAACTTAAAATTTTTGATAAACATATTGATACCAATTGAAAAATATTGATACCAATTAAAGGTAAAAATCAAATTTTTAGAGAAACACTAAAATCATTTTGCAATAAGGATACCAAATAAAGAATAATACCAATTTAAGATCATTGATACTAATATTGAAAATGTTAGCATATATCAAACCAAAGTATTTTATAGCATAAATGATGGGAGTAAGATACCAATTTGAAATGAAAACTGATACAAATTGAATTTACAACCAATACCAATTTTACATAACACCAATTTAAAAACAAGAATTTTCTCCCCCTTTATGAAATACTAAAAGAAATAATGCATAAGCTTGTAATAGATACTAATTAAAAATAATTGACATGATGAACTAAATCAAGCTTAGCAAACATAATTTGTGCTTTTTTAAAAAAAAATTGTAAAGACATGTAAAACAAGCACAATCAAATCATATATATGTTGTATGGATATACTAATTAAAATATGAGGCATATATAGAAAATACATTTGAGTATACAGATATATGAAATATCAATTTTGATACCAATAGAAATATAATGAGGATCAAGTGTATAACTCAAACCTACCACCCTTATCATGCACAAGTTTAAAAGATATATAAGAAGGGTATACAAGGCATGGTCGCCCATCCAACCGCCCTTGGAAGGTAGGGTTTTTAAAAATCATGATTTGAAAGTAAATAAGCATAGTTTGAAAACTCTACCATTTGAAGAATAGAAACTAGTTTAAAAGATATTTTTTAAAAACCCGTAAGAAATCCTTCAAAATATGAGTCCAAATCATATATACCATGAAGACATGAAAATCATATAATAATTGATACCTAAATTTTATAAAGCACATATACGCTCAAGAAACAAAAATCATGAGTAAATAAGAATAATGTGAGTGTAAGAACCATGTAATCACAAAATCATAGGAATAGGCAATAAAACTCAATATGAAATTCCTTTATAAACATGAAAAACATGAATTTTTTTAATTTTTACCAAAATAATTCCAACTTCAATGCATATGTATGTTTTGTCTAAATCTAAAGGTATACATACACATCCCTAAACACAAATGAGTCCATAATAAAGATTTGCATGAAAAGCAAATGACTCAAGGGTATACATGTATATCTAAAGTTTTAAACAAAATTAACATTTACATGAAAAACATGTACAAAATGGGGAATACAAGTTGAAATACACTAATCATCAAACTAGGCTATACTAGTACATCTAATGGGTACAAAAGAGCATTTAAGCACAAACATATAAGAATCAATTGTGGCTCATTAGTTGTACAAGTATATACACATGTTTTAATGAAGGTTACATTTAAACATTTAATCAAAACATGAATCATAAAATAAAATATAAATCAATATGATCATTAGGCTAAATGTACAAGTCTTAGAGTAAGGATATACACTATAGTTAAAATAAGGTGAGAACACAAAGTATGGATCCATATGACATGGGTGTATCTCAATTACTATACGTGTATGTCACAAGTCTAATTAACATGGCATTTAACATAATAATCATTAAAACATGACATGCTAAAAATTACTAATATGAAAGCGTGTAAACTAAATGAGGAGTTAGACATCGTTACTAAAACCAAGAGGGCATATCTCTATATCTCCAAACCATGGTGGTCCTCCCACCAAACTCTCCTTGAAAGTGAAGCATCTAAAAGTGTCACCGTTTAGCTCGGAACGCATTCACCTCAAGGCACCAACAACTCTTACGTCATGTGAGAGCCCACACCTACATCAAATAGACTAGGAGTGAATTTTGGTACCCATATTTTCTTGGGTCCTAATGCGTTAGTGTTTTGAACCCAAACAAGATTATTTGTACTATTTATATGATCATAGCAAAATTTAGCTAAATGATCATTCCGGCCACAATAAGTATATTTATAAATTCTTCCATATTTAAAAGCATAATGAGCATGTGGTTTATGAACATGTGATTTGTGAGCATGGGGTTTTTTAGCATGATTGACATGTGATGTGTTGGCATGATGAACATGTGGGGTTTTAGCATGAGATGTTTTATCATGTTTAACATGTGGAGTATGCATGTGTTTCTTTGAAAATATTTCTTCTAATTTAGTATTGTTAAAAACACATTCTTTTAAAACATTTCCCAAATCATTTATTCTAGTTTTTAACATAGAAAACTCATTTTCATCAATTTTAGGATATTTAGCTTTGCAAGCAACTCCATAGGCATCAAAATCTCTTTGTGTTGAAATAAGATTAGAAGATAATTCATCCTTTTCTTTTGAAGAAATAGCAATTTGATTTTTAAGCATTTCATTTTCCTTTTCAATTTTAAACAATTTTCCTTTTTAGCATCAAAACTTTCTGAAAGTTCAATGAAAGCTTGTAATAACAATTCTTTGCTTATTTCACTATCATCATCATGTGGTTCGGTAGTTACCTTAGGTGTGTTTGCTATGAAACACACATTAGCCGTGTCAACTTCATCTTCAGATTCACTTTCCGAGTCCCAAGTGGTTTTGTACACCTTCTTTTCAAACGGCTTCTTTTGCTTCAAGGAGGTGGATATCTTTCTCTTGAAATCTGGACAATCGGCCATGATGTGTCCGGGTTTTCGAGAGTTGTAGCATATGATCTTTTTCTCCTCCTTCCCTTCCCATCGCCTTCTATGGTTGAGCTTATTCTTGTGGTACATTCTTTTTACATTTCTCACAAGAGATAGCTCTTCATCATCTTCTTCATCTTCTTCATCATCGTAGTTGGTGGAGGTAGACTTGAAAGCTATAAACTTTTTCTTTTGAGGCGCCACTTCTTCTCTAGCCTTTTTCTCCATCTCATGAGTCTTAAGATTTTCAATAAGACTTATGAGCTCCATCTCATCTTTGTCATTCAATTCCTTAAAGGTGATAGCTTTGATTTCCCATGATGAAGGGAGAGCACGAATCACCTTATGCACCTTTTGGTCGTTGTTGATTTCATCACCTAGAGAAGCAAGAGCATTTGTGATTTTAGTAAACTTAGTAATCATATCATCAATAGATTCATTTTCTTGCATTTTAAAACTTTCATATTGGGAACACAAGAGATCTATTTTAGCTCTCTTGACTTGTGATGTTCCCTCATGAGTGACCAATAAGTGCAAATCTCATAGGCGGATTTGCAATGGATAACCCGTGTTAAGTCATCCTCATTCAAAGCTAAAAGTAGGGCATTTTGAGCCTTTAAATTAGCATCAAATTCCTTGGAGGTAAGTTCGGACCAAGTGTCCTCTTCACCTTCGGTTTACTAAAAGGCTTGGTCAAAGACTTAGCAACTAGACTACCTAGAGATTGTAGAAAAATGTTCATCCTAACTTTTCATATGGGAAAGTTGAATCAAATTTAGGAGGGTCTTAATGTTATCGGTCATCTTTACTAGTGTATGAATGAAGATATGAAAATAGTGATTAGCAAATTGTAGGATCTCTCTAAGGATGTGAAGCCAAAACCTAGAGTCCTAGCTCTGATACCAACTGAAATCACCTAGAGGGGGGTGAATAGGTAAATATGCTAATCAATGCACAAATTTAAAAATGAGATGATGCAACGATCACTCAAAGCAAGATTAGAAGCCGAATACCCCGTGAAGGGCTCTGAACTCCTTCCTCGTGATTCCTCTAAATAAGAGTTTGAGGTGCGCAATGCAATCTTGTTGTGAGAGTATTGATCAACAATATAAGAATGAATGGAAAGCAAGTAAATAACACAAGTAAACCAATCGCAAACACAGAGATTTGTTTCGAGGTTCGAGCACCCAGCTCTACGTCCCCGCCTTTACCCAAAAGGATTTTCGATCCACTAGAATTTTCACAAAGGATTACAACCACTAGGGAGTACCCAACTCCTCAATCACACTCCTCTAGTCCAGAGGTAGTGGAGCCACAAATATAATAATCACTGGGTGATCAAAAGACCACAAACTCTCTTTTGAAAAACTTTTCTTTACAAAAACCCTAGAGAATAATATATAAGATTGAAGCTCAAGGTTTTGTAAGTGATATAAAAACAGAAGAGAGATTTTAAGAACAAAAAAGCCTTTTAGAAAACTTTGAAAATAATAGCCTAAAACTTAAACAAAAGCTCTTTCTCAAGAAAACTCAACTTTTGATCTTTGAATTTGTTGTTGTAAAAACCTCTACCCTAATGACTCCTTTATATAGGATTTAGGAACAGTAAATATAGAAAACTTTTACCTGAATAAAAGAGAAAGAAATTGACCCTCTAATACAGCTAACCACATTTTTTAAAACTTAAACACATTTTTAAAAATATGTTAAAAATCAACCTCCAGAAAATTAGCCATTACTGTAAATTTGGCAGATTCGTCAACTTTGAGCACATTTTTCAGGCTGTAAACGTTCAAATTCAGAATTAGGTATATAGGAATAATTTGTAGATATTTAAGTCTTATTTTTAATGTAACTAAAATCAACTCAACATCATTTTTTATTAAAAAGTTATCAATAAAACACTGACAGATGTCAAATCAGAAACTGTAAGCTGTTTTCAGAACAAGAACAGAGTTCAACCAAATATTTGACATCTTTAAAATTTGAATCTGAAAATTATTATTAAACAAGAAATTTAGATCTGAAAGTTATCTTTGAAATTCAAGTTAAATCATGTGATTTGAATATAAGAATAAAAAGTTATGATAATAAATATAAAAGGGTGTTAAGCAGATCAAAAGAACTAAAACTGGTTCAAGTCTAAAACCCGATATATGTACTTGAAATCCAAAATCGGTTAAACCAAAAACTAAATGTATTGAATTTGTGTGTGTGTATTTGAGCTTCAAATGTATAAACTATTTTTTAACAAAACAAACTATATGAGTCTACAAGCAGGAGTCTATGATAGTTGATGTTGAGTAACGTTTGAGCTAGACCCTAATATCCCATGCTTGAGAACTCTTGAGCCATCAACACCTGTATCAACTTGAAATTTATTCTTTAACTTCTATTAGTACCAAATAGCTTTTATATAGTTTGTTATCATCAAAACACATAACCCGGGGATTGTAACCTTTGGGCCAACAAATTACTCGTATGAACCATATTTGAACAATTTGCTACATGATGACAAATAACTGGCATTGATCTTGTTCACATAGAAAGACACTATGATATAAGAATGACAACATGAACATCTTGACATGAAAACATGAACATGAATATAAACAAGAACAGAAAAGTTTAAATGACATGATAAACGCTTGTGTGAAGCATGTACTTGAAATTACTTAAGAAAATGGTACATGGTGACTATATGGGCTTGACAAAGACATGGTGACATGGTTATTCTTGACGCTTGTTTCATGCAAAGTTATTCATATTGTATAATAAAATTTGATTGCAAAAATGACAAGACATGTGGCTAATATGGGGGAAATTGATAGTGAAAACTGAGAAAGTGTACTTTGAGTACTCACACATGTGTACAAGGTATGATGGCATTTATTTTACATGGTGCATGTCACTCTGTGACATAGATTATAGATGAGCTCATTCTACTTATATACTACTATACTATATTACTCGTGACACGGTTTCTCGATGGGGTACATGGATATTTTTTCCACAAGCAGTTTCTAAACAATGATAATTATTAGTTGATATGCGGGAATATATTGTGGTATGAGACACAGTCATTTTCGCGTCTTAGGGCACAATTGATATGCGTAGTAGGTGTAGGATTGGGTATGTTCTACTACACGTGACAGTTGGGGTAGTCTCACTTGATTAGTAACCTTATGGACATCTTCACAAATAACCTTGTTGTGTGTCTCGTGATGATTGCTACTATTTAATTGTTTATGTGACGATTGCTATATTTTGATCGCTTCATACTTAAAAATGCACTTATGGTTATGTGAGTGTCTACTTATCATCATGACTTGAATGTTGTATGACTAGTTTCAATGATAAACTTATGCTACAAATACTTGATGGTGTTAATGAAAATAAGTATCATGTAACTGCATATTGAATGTCCTTTCCTTCAACATATACTTCGGCGTGCTTTGCACGTACTGCATATTTCTTTCTTTTGTTTGTGCTTCTTGGGAGTTTTTTGACTCCCTGGAGTTTGCTTACCCTATACAGTGGAGACACTGGCTGGAGACGAGGAGTATTACGAGGAGCATGTTGGAGCTCAATCGAAGAGTTGGAGACTGCTTTTAGTTATTGCTTTCATAAATGTTTGAATAGAAAGAGTTTGGACTCATTTCTTAGTATTGAGATTTGTACCCAGTTATTTGATTTTTGTGGACTTCATTAGCTGAACAAATATTTGATTCATTTGTTTTGATGTATGTGTACTCTATTTGAACTCGATATGTATATGCAGCAGATAAAAAAATAGCATAATTTGCAGGTTAGAGCTTAGCATGCTCTTTTGAGTGTATCGCCGGCCCAAGTCACATGCTGAGCTCGCTACAGTAGAAAGTAGGGCGTGACAGGATTTGTTTAGTATCAAAGCATAGGTTTAGATGGCGCTCACTTGCTATTATACAACAAACGTAATAAATTAAGTTCTTAGCTGTTACATACTGATTCACACATACATGTAAACCCACTTTTTCATCGCTTAAAATTTTCTTTCTTTGGTTTCTATGTATCTTTGTCTCTCTATTTTCTTTTTTCAGAGAGATCTCCTCGTCATTCCTCAAACACCAACACCGATTCCCATGCTGAACTCTTGAGCGCTCTTGTTTTCTTCGAAATATCGTTGAGGCCCAAACTCCTATTTTTAAAAAGAATTATTATTAAAAACTATTTAATTACTATTTCTTTCTAATAATGTTTGTTTTATATAGTACTAGAATAATACTTACACTTGTTATTACTTTGCAATCTAAATAATTTATTTAGTTGTTATTAGGTTTTAACTAGTATTAGTTAGCTAACTCATAATACTATCTGATAGATTTATAATAGATTTTTATGATTATCCAGTAGAATAGATTGACCTAACTTAAGAGGTGATTTTGCTTCTTATTTTTCTTCTCAATTATTTCTATATTACACTATAATTTTTTTGTTTATATATACTCACATTATTTAATTATTGTTAGATATTTGATTATCTTAATTAATTATAAATTGCATTATTAGAATAAGAAATACAGCTTTACATTGATTGTTGTTATTACTTATAGTATATACAAATTCGTTAGTACAATGTACTTAAGTTTTATCAAATAAATAACAATTAAAAAGAAAAACTCAAAGTTTTCCAGCTACACAAAATCACAGAGAGAGGAGAGAGAGATCAACAAATCTCAAGTTTAATTAATTGTTAGACTTATTATGATTTTAAAGTCTAATTTAATTTGAGCCTAATCAAGTCAATTGAATATTTGTACCCGCCCACTTAACCTATGTTGTTTGACCCAATATAGAATTTGATCAAGCCTAAATGGTTTGGGTCTAACACATTTTCAATTACACTTAGTCATGAGTGTATTTAAATTAAAATATGGGACTCATCTACACGTGTAGAACTCGTGTTATAAATCAAGGGCCTAAATCTATGATGAGTTGAACTAGGTTTTCTTGATGCTATATATATCATGGGTACGGTTCCCTCTCCACAAAAATGATAATCTCTCTCTTGGAGGCCTCTCATCTCCTCTAAGGATAAAGAAGAGAACTTAGTGGCTGGAGAGAAGAATCTTCTTCCTCAACTTCGGAGTCCTCGAGATCGTGCAACCTTCGGCATTCCTTTCGTGATGAAATCAGGTATGCCTAAAATCCTCCTTCCCTTTGATCATGATAAAGAGGCTTTACAGTGTATCTGTAGATCTTGTATGGAATAAAATTAGATCTAACAATTGGTATCAGAGCCTCCTCTTTATCAGATCATCAGGATCTATAGAAATTTTTTTCGATCTCGATCTATAAATATCATAAAAATACCTCCTTTGATACAATAAATTTTTGTGTCTCATATATTGAATTAAAGAATAAAAGGGATGTTTTTTTATTGAATTTGTCATGTATATATTTTTGAAAATTTTTAATCTGTGTGTTATTATTTCAAATATATATATATATATATTTTATTGAAATTAAAAAAAAACTTTTGTGGCTGGACGCATGCATGCATGGCATGCGTTAATATCCACCACCAAAAAAATGAAGTTATACATGCATGCTCTCTGCAGAGAGCACACACAGAGTGCGTGCATGCAAGCAGCATGCGTGCGCTGACCATGCGGCCTGCGCCTCCCCTTGTGGGTGGGCAACAGCCGCCGGCCCACTACAAGGGCAAACATTAAAAAAAAAGAAAAAAGAAAAGAAAAGAGAGGTTAATTATTTTGGGTTTCATAATTAATTAAGATTATGAGATTAATTAAGATTAAAATTTTAGAGATTAAATTTTACTCTGGTAAGGAAACCAACTCCTAATTAATCTCATATTAAATTTCATTTGAGATTGTTAACATTGATTTGGGTTTTAGAATTGAGATAGAATTCTAGTCTATTAAGGATATTTTGGGGTAGAATTCTACTCAAATAAAGAGACATAATCCCAATCAATCTCACATAAACCTAATCGAGCTTTATTCAGTTTATTAAACCCGATCCATTAAGAAGAAAACCCCATAAGTTAACCATTGCGGGTTGGGTCTAATCCAGGCCCAATAAGTACCGCAGATCCGTTTTGCCAATAGAAACTTCAATTAGCCGTTACAGGCTCATCCGACCTCTGTTTTAGGTATATAAATAGTCGTTTCGAAGCTTTTAGCGAACACTATAGTATAACAGGAGCTATAAATGATAAGACAGTAGTTAGTTGATATAAAAAAGGCATTGAAGTGTATGCTTACCATGATTATATGTATCCTTACATGCTTTCGCTTTATCATCAATATTATATTGCTTATATTGCCTAACATGATGAATATTGATATTTACTACAGTTGATAACACACAGATAAAAATATATACATGTTCAAGTTAAATAATTTATAGAAGAGCTTAATTAATTGCGTATATAGTTCATGCGGATAATAGCCGGGCCAAAGGAAGACTATTATTTGGCCGAATTATGTACGGCTTCGGATACTTGATGTGAGTAATGCAAGTGGGAGAACCTGGTGTGCGGTAATCGGCCCAAATGAAGGTTGTCACACTATAGGCCCATATTGCATTACCCTCATCAACTAGTCCGATGGCGGAACAAGAATCCAGATGCGTAAATTTGTATGGCCCATGCGTGTGGCAATCAGCCCAAAGGAAGGTTGTTATTATGGCCGGGTTATTACATATATTATATGGCCAATATAGATTACTTAAACTTTGGGACCAATCCTATAAAGTGACATTCGACCCAAAGGAAGGTTGTTCTCTTACATAAGACCTATATTTTAGGGTATCTATATTGGGCCAGTATAGTGTTGGCATATAGAGACACAGCTTGTTCTGAAAGTTTGGCCGGCAGCTCTATCGGTTAAACTGGTTGCATTTTCTAAAATTCACCTTTTATGGCTATTACAGTAGAATTTTGTTAACGCAATGTTTATGTCAAATTGATGAGAAATTTTACACTTATGTAGTCTAAATTGAATGGTACAAACTTTAAGGAGTGGTAAAACTACGTAGAAGATCGTTCTTGGATTCATGGACCTAGACTACACCTTAAAGACTGATGGATCTCTACTGTCACTAATAAAAGTTCAGTAAAGAAAAGGCCAATTATGATAAGTGGGAGAGGTCTTACAGGATGTGTCTAATAGTCATAAAGCACACTATTCCTATAACTATTAGAGGTTCTATGCTTGATAAAGTCAGTGCTAAGAGTTTTTCAGTTGAAATAGCCGACTGTTTATTAAATCGGATAAAGTTAAGGCCAGCACGCATCTTAGCATGCTGATAAATATGCGCTACAACGGCAAAGAAAATATAAGAGAGTACATTATGAAAATGTCCAATCTTGTTTCTAAACTAAAGGCATTGAAATTGGAACTTTCTAAAGAGATTGTAGTGCATTTCATTCTAATATCTTTTCTGATAAAGTATAACCCTTTTTTTTCAAGATTATTTATAGTGCTCAAAAGGAAAAGTGGAGTCTCACTGAGCTCATTAATCACTGTGTCCGAAAAGGAAAGAGATTGAAATAAGAAAAGACTGAAAGTGCTCACTTAGCATCAGGGTAAAATTCTAATAAGAAAAGGAAAAGTGAAACTAAAGGGAGGAACATAAACACCACTAAGTCGCTGATCCTAAGTGGCAAAAGTACAGAAAAAGTAGCTTAAGATCATTACATGCTTCTTCTGCAAAGAAAGTAAGGCACCTCAAGTAGGAATGCATAAAGTATCAGAAATGGCTATTTAACGGGCATATCTCATATTTATATTTGTTTTGAGATTAATTTGACTGTAGTGCCACTTCATAAATGGTGGATAGATAATTCACATAATTGATTCAAAGCGGAACTTCCAAACCCAAGGGAGGCCCAACCTAGGTGAGTGATACGTATACATGGGTGATGAAAATAAAGTTGCAATTAAAGTTGTTGGAGTTTTGGGCTTAAATTAGATTCTGCTCTTTTGTTTTAGATTTGAATGAGACTTTATATGTACCGTCCTTTTATGCAGAATCATATTTCTATTTCATTTGTTAGACAGATCTAGTTTTACTGCCACTCTTGATAATGAAATGCTTAGTCTACTTTCAAATCTAAAGTTGTTGGTACTAGAATTCTGATTGATGGCTATATAAATTGAAACTTCATACTTTATATACTGAATCTCTATATGTGAATAACCTAGGCACTAAGCGAATATTAATTAAAGAAATATTAGGAAGTTTGGTACTAAACAGAGTTCAGGATGTCTTAGATTTGGTGTATATAGACATTTGTGATCCATTTCCTACAGCTTCTTGGAATGATCATGAATATTTCATCACTTTTATAGACAATTACTCCCGTTATGGGTACCTATACTTGTTCCATGAGAAATTCTAATCACTGGACATGTTTAAAATCTATAAAGTTGAAGTTGAAAATCAACTAAATAGAAGGATTAAAGCCGTTAGATCTGATCATTATGGTTAGTACTACGAAAGATACGACGGATCATGTAGATGTCCAGAATCATTTGACAATTTTTGAAAGAGTGTGACATTATCACTTAGTACACCATGCCAGGGACACCTCGTCAAAATGGTGTTGCTGAGAGATAAAATCATAAAGGACATGGTTAGGAGTATGATAGCTCACACTTCTCTACCAGAGTCAATATATAGTGAAGCCTTAAAGACGATTGTCACCTCCTTAATAGAGTACCTAGCAAAACAGTAACTAAAACCCTATATGAGTTATGGATCGGGAAATCTCTCAGTATTAGGCATTTATATGTTTGGGGTTGTCCAGCGGAAGCTCGATCATATATACCATATGAGAAGAAGTTGGACTCAAGGGCAGTTAGCTGTTTATTCGTAGGGTATTCTGAAAGATATAAAGGCTTTAAGTTTTATTGTCCCTCTACTAAGAACATAAAGACGGTTTGGTAAATTTTTTGAGGATATTCAGAATAGTGGGAGTCAACTATAGAAGGATTTCATATTTAAGGAAGAACATATTATTATACCCTTGACAATTGTTCCAAACGATAAAGTAGTTGTTCCACTTCAAGATGAAAATACAGTTGGATCCTTATAAGATATATATACAGTTTATCCTGAAGTAGATCCTGCTGATGAGGTAGAACCTGAAAATTCTCAACCACAAGTGCCTAGAAGATCAACTAGGGAGAGGAGATCAGTCATTGCAAATGACTATATAGTTTATCTCCAAGAGTATGAGTCTGACACAAGGCTAGAAGATGACCCCACATCCTTGAATGAGGCCAAACTCACCATTCACTCCACTAAGTGGTCAAATGCCATGAAAGAAGAGTTAAAATCTATGAAAGACAATGATGTTTGAGATTTAGTAGAGCTACCTAAAGGAAAGAAACTGATTGGTTGTAAAAAGTATTCAAAACCAAGCGGGATTCAAAAGGTAATGTGGAAAGGTATATAACACATCTTGTCACAAAGGGATTCACTCAAAGAGAAGGCATTGACTATAGGGAGACATTCTCTCCAGTTTTCATGAAGAATTCTTTTCGGATTATTATGGCACTGGTGGCTCAGTTTGACATGGAGTTATACCAATGAATGTTAAAATTACCTTTCTTAATGATCGCATTGAGGAAGAAATCTGTATGGTGCAACTGTAACAACCATTTCTAATTAATTCAGATTACACCCAAATTAAAATAATTTTTAATATGATTTAGAAATTCAAATTGGAGAAATACAGTGAGAATACATAGTATGTACGTATGCATATATATATATATATATATATATATATATATATATATATATAATATATATATATATATATATATATATATATATATATTAGTCTGATATATTCTGTATATAAGGGGAGGAGACATATATAGGTACTAGTAATAAATAAAGGTCATTATATGATTCTTATACTTATTGCTCAAACCCCACCCATACTTATATTAAATGCAATCACATGATAATATAATTATATGCTGCGCTAGAGGGGAATGGGAGAGAGCTGGGAAGTGTGATAATACGTGGATGATAGGGGAGTTGCTTGGAGGGGAGAGCTTGTGATGTGGCAAGTGGGGAGAATTTTGTAAATAAAGTGGCTTTTACTTCTCTAGGAAACAGAACCCCATTTGGACACTCCATCTACTGAAGCTTAAGTTTTCCCCTTTCCTTCTCTTCAACAAAAATCAGCAGCACCCAACTCTAAATCTCCTCTTCCTCTCTTTCTCCTCTCTCCCTCTCAACTCCTCCCTCTCTTCTATTCTTTTCCCCAGCAAGGGCAGCAGCCGAAGGAGGGAAGGGACGGCAAGAGGGGGCGGCCTGTCGGTGCAGCAGGAGGGGAGGGGAGGGGGCGGCGGCGAGGCTGCCGGCGCGCGCTGGCAGCAGCTGCACGCGCTGGCAGCAGCTGCCAGTGCAACGCACAGAAGGGGGGTGATCTGATCGAGGTAGCAGTCGCGAGGAGAGACCGTAGGTGAGCGTAGATTAGACAAAGAACACATTGGAAAGCAGCAGAAATTAATCTTCAATTAAGGTAATTGAAAATCCAAAATTATTCCATAATATGGTATGAATGTGACAATTATACTAAAATCAGAATTTAATTATGTACTAGGAACTCCTTGAGGATCGTGATCCAGCGAGTTCAACGGTAAAGACTTGCATTTCAGGTGAGTAAACTAGAACATCAATTGATCAAAGTATGATGTTGTTGATTTTATTGGTAAATAAGAATTGGCAAGAAAGCATAAGCAAGTATTTATATTGAATATTAGAAATTGAGCGTTAACTCCTACGGCACATAAATTAGGATGACCGAAATCCTATACTAGAATGCTTGAAATAATCAAATTAGTGATGCCTCTTGGCTATGTAATTAGAACCGATGTGCAAAGAATTGTCCAATTACCAATAACATATGATTTTCTTGGACATGTAACATATATGCAAAATTTATTCTAACCTTCTTTTAGTTAAATAACTAAGATGTGGATACGAATTCCATGGATGGAAAATATTTGATTTTGGATTGGAGTGATTGCCTAACATCAAGTAGAGCTCTAATTCGGATATAGTTATGATAAAGTATGTGGTATACACAAATGATACCGTCATATATGTACTTATAATATAAAAATCGATTGTGTTTATGCATGTTGTTTCTGTATTATATATATGTATATGTTTGTATTTTACAAAGGAGGAAGGGGCCGAGCGGGAGCCGGTAGGAGGGGAAGATGGTGACAATTACCCTATATACATATATGCTTATATCTTACAAAGGAGAAAAGGGCCGGGCGGGAGCCGGTAGGAGGGGAAAGACGGTGACAACTACCCTATATACGTATATATTTATATATTATAAAGGAGGAAGGGGCCGAGCGGGAGCCGGTAGGAGGGGGAAGACGGTGAAAATTTCCCTATATATGTATATGTTTATATATTACATAGAGGAAGGGGCCGGGCGGGAGCGAGTAGGAGGGGGAAGATGACCTATTTCCTTCTGCTTTTTGAATTGTGTGTATTATGCCAACTGTATGAAATGTGGTTGTGATGATGTAGAGATTCGCTTGAGTACAGAACATCATAACTAGGAAAGTATACTCACAGATATAATAGGGAAAAATCTAAAAGTTGCACTACCTTTGACTTAAATATAATTCATGGTAGTTGAGACATCTATCTTAAACCTTAGAAATATATGAGAGCAAGACGGATGGGGTTAGAAAAAATAAAAAGGAATACAATATCAAAAGTATTCCTCTAATAACTACTTTTGTTAACTTAAAATCTATTAAAATAAGAATACGGATTAACAATTTAGGTTAGTTTACTCATTGAGCTGTCAAGCTCACTCCGTTCATTTTTTATATATTTCAGGTTTGAACAAAGGTAAGAGGCCAACTTAGACTCTAGAACTTAAGAAGAAGGAATGCTCGACTCCCCCGTACCTTGCTTGTGATTAATCATCTCTCCCCGTATTTTTGTTTACTTTTGTGATGGTACTTAATCTATGCATATGTGTAAACTTGGTATATGTAAGTTGGCCCTTGGTTGTTACCACTGAAACATAAGTCTTTTGTGTAAATGTTGGATGCATAATATTTTAGACAAGAACTTATAATGTACTATCAGTGTTGATGATAAATAGAACTACATCTTGCTTGGTTGATGTTGTGCATTATTGTGAAAGATGTTGTGGAACAATGGAATAGTATGGTGGATACAAAGTTATAAGATGATGATTTCCATTCATGTTGATAGGTAGGTCGTGTGAGCCGAAAGTGTGATGTTGTATATATTAGGTCATTGTAAGCCGAAATTGTGGTATTTGTATCATGGCAGATCCATGTTTTTAGGGGAGGTGCTGTCAAATTTTTTTTAAAAAGATGGAAAGATTATGTTTTAAATGAGAATGGTTAATCTAATCCTATATTTAGAATCTGGGACCGTTACAGCAACCAGAAAGTTTTAAAGTGAAAGTTTCATAATATTTTGTTTGCAAATAAAGAAATCTATTTATAGACTAAAGCAAGCATCCCGTCAATGGTATTTGAAATTTGATCAAATAATATCCGATTTTAGTTTTAAGGAGATTGTAAATAATCAATGTATTTAGCATAGATTTAAAGAGAGTAGACTTATATTTCTTGTGTTATATGTGTATGACATTCTACTAGCAAGTAACGATATGATTCTTTTACTTGATACCAAGAGTTTTCTTTCTAAGAACTTTGAGATGAAAGATCTTGGAGAAGCTTCTTTTATGATAGGCCTCCAGATTCAACGTGACAGGACACGTGGATTATTAGGTTTATCACAAAAATCCTATATTGATAAGGTGTTAGATAGATGTGGTATGAAGAATTGCTCTAGGGGAGATAAGTTAAGTCTACTCTAATATCTCAAGAACCACCTACAGAAAAAGCAAATGAAAAACATTCCATATGCATTAGCGGTTGGAAGTCTGATGTATGCTCAAGTTTGTTACTGTCCAGACATAGCATGTACCATTGAGAGACTTGGCAGATACTTGATCAATCCTGAAATTGATCACTGAAAGAGTGACTGTCAAGAATATAATGCGATATCTGCAGACGACTACATGAAATCTGATCAGTTGCAACTGATCAGATACACAGATTCAAATTATGCTAGATGTATAAACAATAAGAAGACCACTTCATGTTACATTTTCTTTATTGTAGGAAGATGGTGAATTTAGTTGAGAGGCTATTACAACTACACTGTAATAATAAAAACTATAGAGCTCTACTACAATAGTGATAAGAGTTCAGTAAAGTCGAAGCATATCGACATCAAGTTTCTTGTCATCAATGATAAAATTCGGAATCATATTTTGTTTGTTAAATGTGATAGTACTATTCTTAACATTACAGATCCACTCATTAACGAACTTCCACCTAAAGTCTTCTTAGAGCATATTGCTCATATGGGGATGGCTAGTCATGATGATATCCTACTTTAGTGGGAGTGGATAATTTCATGTAAGAGACATTATTTCTAAATGCATTTTATGTATATTTGTTGATTTCGATAATAAAGTATAACTGCTTTTCCTAAAGTCTATTTTTGCGCATTTGAGTTTGTTGAATTAGCAGATAGACTCGTTGGAGTCATAAAGATAGATTCGTTTGAGTCATGAAACCAGTTGGAATTGTACCTTATTTAATCAGAGGACATTTCCATGTCACACATCCACGTTTGATCTATGTCATTAAGGGTTCTGAAACTTGTGATGTGGAAGGTCCTATCTCGATTATACAGAAGGTAAAGACCGCCATGTTCAGTGCAGGACACTTAATGGACCAGATTGTTCTGAAACGTGATTTGTTGGCGGCGGTTAAAGTTTTTGACGTCATAAAGTTATGCATAATATCTATTCAGTACGACTTGCTTGATCCAAGTGGGAGATTGTTAGACTTATTATGCTTTTAAAGTCTAATTTAGTTTGGCCTAATCAAGTCAATTAGATATTTGCACCCACCCACTTAACCCATGTTGTTTAACCCAATAAAGAATTGATTAAGCCTAAATGGTTTCGGTCTAGACACGTTTTCAATTACACTTAGCCATGAATGTATTTAAATTAAAATGTGGGACTCATCTACACATGTGGAACTCATGTTATAAAACAAGGGCCTAGAACTATGATGAGTTGAACTATAGTTTCTTGATGCTATATATATCATGGGTAGGGTTCCCTCTCCAAAAAAATGACAATCTCTCTCTTGAATGTCTCTCATCTCCTCAAAGGATAGAGAAGAGAACTTGGTGGCTGGAGAGAAGAATCCTCTCCCTCAACTCCGGAGTCCTCGAGATCGTGCAACCTTCGGCATCCCTTTCGTGATGGAATCAGGTTGCCTAAAACCCTCATTCCCTTTGATCATGATAAAGAGGCTTACAGTATATGTGAAGATTTTGTATGGAAAAAAATTAGATTTAACATTAATCTCTATCACGTTGCTTTCCTCATCCTCATCCTCATCATCAGGCCGGCGCCTCGAGTCCCACTAGACTGAGTTTGCCCCCTCCTTTGCTCCTCCGGAACTTCAGCTCAGGCCCGCCATCACCAAGGAGGATACCACCCTGCGCGCCGCCATCCCCGTCCGTCAGCGCGTCGCCGCCAGCCACCGCCAAGGAGGACCCGAGCTCGACGCAGACTTCTTCAGATAATGCCATATAATTAAATCAATAGACAAAATAGTTTCATTAATTATAAAGTTTGCATGCATTTATATATGTTGGCAGGTCGACTAATTTATCAGAGCTGGGTGATCTGTTTCTATGGAACTAGCTAGCCTATGGCTGTGAGCATTTCACATAGGGGCTGTTTGGTTAGGGGTGAAATTGGGGAAGTAGTAATAGTTCCCTTTGGAGCTTGAAAATTAGTTAATGAGTTTTCTGGTGTTTGGATATTGTTGGGAAGTGTGATTTGAAAAATGTTATGTCTTTTCCGGTGTTTGGATGGTAATGTGAAAGTGAAAGTGAAAAGTAATATTAAAATAAAAATTAATTAAAAAATAAAAATTAGATTATAATTAGAATGCAAGTGAGATTTACATGTTCACAAAATTAACTGTTTTTAGTTACAACTTATTACAAATGAGATTTACATGACCACAAAATTAACTGTAGCACCCTATAAGTGAGGAAGTGATTATGTAAAAAGGAAAAAAGAAATAAAAAGGGGTTTTCTCATTTTCTTTTTCTGGTGTTTGGATAGATAAGAAAGTGAGTAATTATACTTTCCCATTTCCTTACTTCGCCTACTTCCTTGCAACCAAACACGCCCATACTATAACTCTGAAGACTTTCAAGCTGAAGTATGAACCAATCTCTCCATGATGATGTACAGTTTCAGAGGAAATATTTTGCAGGTTGTGAAAGGTTCTTGTCATTGAATCAATGAAAGTTCGACGCAAGGGGCGGGGAGAGAGAGAGAGGCGGTAGGGGGGAGAGTGTAGTAATTTTGCTCAACTGCTGTTAAAAAACTAATAGCAGCTGACTGTTGGGATTATTTTGAACGTTTTTAAAGATTTGAGAGGTAATTCAGATATTACGAATATTTGGAGGAAAATTTGAAATACGAAAGGTTTGAGGGATACATATGAGAAAGACTTTTTTTTTTTTTTGGAATATAGGCTATATAACCAGGCGTAAGTGAAAGTTGAACCCCAAATCTCTTACCTAAAGAAAATTTTATCACTCCACTGCGGTAAAACTTGCTTCATGAGATGCATACTTCAATACATGTATTGCACCTATAATATAAAAACCTTTCCCTTCCCCTTTTGGTTCAAAAACCAGATTTGAGCAGACAAGTTTTTAGAAATTTTATACCCGACCCAATTACGGAACCGAATTGAAAACCGGCCCAAACCAAACGGATTTTAGTACTTACCTATCGGGACCCGCACCAAACGGGTTCAAGGGAATCCGAGCAGGTTTACGGGTTTGGCGGGTCGGTTCGCTTTTCTATGGGCCTTCGGGTTTGGGTTTTCTGTTCATTTACAGTTTGGGCCTTGACCCAACTTACAACTTGATTTATACAATTAATACTCTACTACGTATAACGCAATGCTAAATGAATTTTTAATTAGGTCAATAGCTTCACCTCTGGTCTCTTTCTTTCTCAGTTTATAGAGTTTTGAAATTTTGAACTAATTCAATTGTTCGTTTAAAGAGATGAAGGGTTGAGACCAAAACTATGTCACAATCTATAATTGGAGCCACCACTCGAGTGATGAAGCTTGTTCCATGTTGGCACGAAAAGATTCAGCTACCTAGATTTGATTTGATGTCTTTAAACTTTTCTGTTGTTTTTGAAAATTTCAGCGCTTCACTGGCTTACTTTCTATAGATGGCATGTTTTACTGTTGTAAGTGGTCTTAAGTCGTAAGTCATAAATGATAAATTTTTTTATACTTGTAAGTGAGTTTTACGAAAATAAATTTTATGGTATTTGGGTGGTAATGTGAAATTGTAAGTGGGAAAGTATATTGTGTTTTACGTTATTTGGTTGGTAATGTGTAAATCGTAAGTGAAAAAGTTGACCACAAAACTAATTGTTTCGTAATTTAAACATATTAAATATTAAAAATAAAAAATATAGTATTTAAATATTTAAAACATTAAATATTTAAAATAAATAATAAAATAGTAAATATTAATAACATTAAATATAAAAATAAATATTAAAACATTGATGTTAAAAAATAATAAAAAAATATTAGATTAGTAAAATATTAATAGTAACCTAATTTAGTTATTAAAAAAATTAATATTGCAATCTAATATTAAATATTATTAAATTCAATAATTAAAAATATTAGATTCCACAATTTTAAAAAATAATTTAATCATAAATTTTTTATATTAAATACTACTAATCTAGTGTTAAAAGATTCAAATAATAAAATTTATTAGAGTAATTAAAAAATCTAATAATTAAATTTAATCTAATAATTAAAAAAGATTTCTCATACTTTTAAAAACTAATCTAATAATAAACATATTAATTTAATTTCAATTAACTATCTGCAATATAGATTTGCATGACTACAAAATTAACTGATTGTGCCGCAA
Source organism: Agave tequilana (assembly GCA_038442645.1). NCBI lineage: Eukaryota > Viridiplantae > Streptophyta > Magnoliopsida > Asparagales > Asparagaceae > Agave > Agave tequilana. The sequence continues at coordinate 76,859 of JAVJIF010014151.1, read as the reverse complement.
GTGGGCTACAAGTGAGATTGCATGACCACAAAATTTATTGTTTAAGCTGCAGCTGAAGTGCAAGTGAATTTTATGACTTACGACCCCAAACAAACATCGTAAGTGGTTTTGCTGCAATTATATTTTATCATTTATGGGCCAATTACGGGGAACAAGCACGCCCATAGTTTGGAGTGTAATTCTAGACGGATTTGAGATATCTCCACGAATGAAAATCAACACATCGGGTTGCTGCTTTTGAGCAAAGGCATTCGTTGTGGGTCGTGTTTGGTTTAGGGTGGAAGTAGAAAAACTCATTTCCCACTTCTGGTATTTGCTTAGAATCGGAAAAGAAAATAGGAAAACCTTGTTTCCTTTTTTCTTTTTTTTTTTACACCTCCACCTTACACTAGGGGTGAGCAGAGTTCGGTTATAACCGAAATAACCGACCAAAATCGAAACCCGAACCAAACCGAACCGCTCTAGTTCGGTGCGGTTTCTGTTTGTGTTTCAAAAACCGAACTCGACCGAACCGAACCGAATCTCTTACCCTATATATCACCCCACCCAAATTTAATTTAGTGAATCATATAGTTCATAATAAAAACTGGTGAAAACTTATCTCATTACTTCTAGCAATACCATCTTTTTTATGTTGAATATGTGAAAGTTATGTTAAATACACCATCACAATTAAGAATAATATTTATATTAATATAGTTCTTTTTTTTCATTCTTGCCATTAAAAGTAAGAAATAATTATATGAGTTTTGGTATAAGAGCCCAAATATAGCGTAAAAGTTTTAGAATATGAAATTTTAATTCACATTAAGCTTATGGTCTTTTTCTTATTTCTAATTTGGGTATTGAATATTTGAGATTAGAAAATTAAAGGATGATAATATAATTGTGATTAAAAAATGTAAGAAATGATGAAAAAATATTGGCCTAACCGAAAAACCGAACCGAACTGTAACATCCCAAAATTTTTATTAATTATTTCTTTCCTAAAAGATATTTTAATTCTTTGCCAGGGGATAATGCCAGATAATTGGAACTGATAAATTAATGTTCGGTGTACTTTAATCATGAATTAAGTGTTGCAATGCAAACTTTAATTTATATATCTGTAATTAAATTTTCCGGTTAATCAAGTGAGAAATTGGTGGTAATAAAATTATCACAAGTATGTGATAATGTAAATATATCAATGTTTTATGTAAGGGATAACCATGTATATGCAAGGTGTCATATATTTTAAATACTTGAAAATAAGAATACATGGCATATACTTACCCCCACCAACCATACCCCATGATTTAATTAAAATACTTGGTATTTAGAATTTTTATTTTAAAAAAAAAAAGGGGGTTAGGTGTGCATGGAGAAATGAGGTGTAGGGCTAGGATCATTTTGATCCTAGCCTTGGCCAAGTGGCAAGAATTGAGGGGAGTTTGTACTGCAAAGTCCAGGTTGCTAGGGACCTTTTTGCATATTGGTCATCTCTTACGTGAGAATCTGAGAGAGAAGTTTTCTCCTCTCTGTAAAAAATTCTGAACTCTCAAAACCAAACCCTAGAATCCTTCCCCACTCTCTCTCTCTCTCTCTCTCTCTCTCTCTCTCTCTCTCTCTCTCACGCACCCCGGCCGAAGCCAAGGGAGGGCGGCAGCAACCGCGCGCCACCAGCACGCAGCCGCGCGCTGGTGCCGCGCGCAACCGCGCGGGGGCGGCGCTCCGCCGCGCGCCGGCGGCGGCTCAGGCCGCAGGTCGGCCTGATTCGAGGGGGGGTCTCTTGTTGACTGAAGAAGAAAGGTAATTTTAGCTTTGGGTAGTTTAATTTCAGTTTTGGGGTGATTTTTGAAGGTGAAATCAAAGCCCTAAATTCTGATTTTAGTTCCTAAAAACCCCAATTTTCAGAGGCAAAGATTTGGTGAAGGTAAAGTTATACTACACTAATCCTTCTCATGTTATAATTTATTTCATAACTAAAAATGGCCTTTGTTCTTGCTAGGGTTTGAGGGAAGGGGGAGAAAATGGAGTTTCTCATAGAAAAAGGTCAAGTTTTTAAAGGTGAAATTCAGCCCTAGATCTGAATTTTAAGGTGAGTTCATCTAAGACTTGATAAAATTCTGATTTAAATTTTAGAAGAAAATTAGCATATAAATAGTGGTAACCTTCCATGATATTGGTGAATTTAGCACTAAAAGATATATTGTGGATCTCTTGAATAGGATCATGGTTTGGGTTCATGTAGAAGCTAAAAGAATTTCGAAGAACTCTCCGAATGAAGGTGAGAACTTGTTGAGTAAAATTTTAATTGAATGAATATTGTGGGCAAGAATATTATATTAGTATGTGGCTATGTGATAATGCTTTACTAATAAGATTTGAGGTTGGGTATTGGACTACATGACAAATATTAGGTAGAAACATTTCATTGTATTAGAAATCGTGCAATAGCCATGATAATAGTATTGGTATATTCTCTAGAATAAAGGGCTAGTAATAAGTAATGGTAAAATAAGTCTCTTTTAAGAAAACATTGTAACCCACTTGATATTCATTTAAGAGTTAAATTATGTGATGTTGTTGCTACTATTAAATAGGGGGATTAGCATGTCGGTGCCCGAGGTGATTATTCGGAAAGGAAGCACGAGGCGATACTCGGTACGAACCTCTTGTGAATGCTCAAATTGAAGGTGAGTGGGGTTTTAAAATAAATTGGACCGCTTTATATTAAATTGCAAATATAATAGTAATTTGTTGATTTAGCATTTTGCCAAATATCATATGTGGCTTGCATTTTGAAATATAGTTTACAATGGCATTGACATGCATGTTACGGAATAGAATTCATTTTGGGTGACATGAATGTGATTAGTGTATGTTATTTGATGTTGTACATATATGCATATGTGTTATGCTTGGTTAAGACACAGATACTAATTTTGCATAAGAATACATGATAATGGGCAAGTACTCATTGAGAGTATCATTCCATATATGAAATGACGTGTAAGTTAGTTTTAAATTGCTTGTGATGAATATTATAATTTAACCGTGCATGGTGCATTTGTGTTTAAAGGAGGAAGGGGCCGTGCGGGAGCCGGTAGGAGGGGGGAAGACGGGGATTTGACATATACTTTTATATAAGGAGGAAGGGGCCGTGCGGGAGCCGGTAGGAGGGGGGAAGACGGGGAAACATATATGTTTTATATGAATTATATATATAAGGAGGAAGGGGCCGTGCGGGAGCCGGTAGGAGGTGGAAGACGGGGGAATTACTTTTACATTGAATGGCATTGGTGATATGCTTATATTTGTATTTTACAAGTGATTGTGAATAAATGACTATACTTGATGTATACGTTTGTGTGAGTGTGTGACACTAAGAATATTTTAATGTGTTATTGTATGTGGTAGTGGAGACACCGTATACCGGTCCTATGTGCATCTATCAATAATAGCTGGAAGCAAATACACAATTATAAGGAATGATGCATTATTACATACTTCATGTGCCACATTCATTTTATTTTCAAGTACCATGAATATTATACATCGTTAATGCTATGCTTCATTTTTATGAATGAAATTGACTCCACTCACTGAGCTGTCGAGCTCACCCCCCCATAGCTTCATGTTTTCAGGGCTAGCCAGGGATAAATAACAGCTTAAGGCAAGAGTAGAGCACTGAAAGGGTACACAACATTCACTGTGTGGGCCTATCAAGCTTCCATAACGACTTGTAATTAATTATGTGGTTATATTCATGTACATGGAGATGATGTATATATGTAGATTCGTGTATGAACTCTTAATGGGTATTATCTTGGGTTGGATTATGTTAGATGGTGACACTAAGGATATTATCCTTAAGTAAGTCCTTAAATTATTATCTTGTGTAGTATTCCTATAATAAGCGTGTGAGAACTTAAGTAGGCGATGTCAAGCCGAAAATGTGATATAACTGCGTGGGATATTGCATATGAATATACGATTGATGAGAAATATTTGGAATCATATGTATCTATGTATCAGAGTAAACTTCGTATTTTTAAAGGAAGTGCTGCCGAAAATTTAATAAATTTGGAGATCATTATGATAATCTGTGGATCAATTTAATGTTTATATATATGGAGATATTAGGAAAACTGGGACCGTTACAGTTGGTATCAGAGCTAAGGTTTAGAAATGAGGAGTAAGGCAGAGATATAGGGCCTAGAAAGTGTAAGCATAGGAATGTGACCTAGAATGGTTATTTATGTATCGGGATTGATCCATAGGACTAATATGTATGTATATGTGCATTGTTTGATTGATAGCGTGACAGTATGTAAAAATTTCCAAGGGGGGTAGTCGGTTCTGACGTGTATGATTGATCTCGAAGTGCAGGATATTGATTATTTTCATACGTTCGAATGAGGGCATACCCGCGTGTCTTGATTCGAATGCGTTCTATTGGGGGTGCGGGCCCTCAGTATGAGCTGCCAGTGATATGGGACACTGGAATATGAAAGTAATTGAAATATCAGGCAAATCAAGATAAATCGGAACAGAAGAACCTTATTAAGAATCTGAGTGTGGGATGATCAAAGTCGCAGATAAGAGAATATAAGGGATATGTCATATTGTTAGGAATATGAAATTGTTACTCTTTGAAGAACATCTTTAAATAGGGATAATTTATACTGTATGAATATGAAATGAAGAGAGGATGATATTTTGATGAATCTAGAAACAGAATCATAAGTACCCTAGTGTTTAATAAGATGATCAATGCATGCTTATGTATACAATTGTGAGTCCACCAGTATGCTGAGGGACTGATGGTATGAATGTCATTTGTTTTATATGTATAATGGCAGGATCATGGTATGTAAAATTTGAGAAGCAAATTATATTGTGAGACAAATCTTATGTGGGTAATATTATTCAGACCCTTATCAAAGATTTTAAAAGTTCGCACTTGTAACAGGCTTTTCAGTGGGTGAATCATATTGATAAATAAGAAATCCTTATCTTCTGTCTCAACTAACTTTCGTATACAATTTCAAGTCAGGTGCTCACCGCAAGTTGCAACTATCATTGATATTACACTAAAGTACATCATGACAATTATCATGAAATAGTGTTTGAGTTCACTAGATGAAACCTGATCAAGCATCATCATTCATAAGAACAATAATTGTAACTTATTTTGAATTTTATGTGTGGATGTACCTGTGACATGGGTAGTTATTATTTACACCGTGTAATTCTTTCGAAACTTGTGAAATTGAAGTCTGATACATTATGATCTCTAATGTGGATAATGATATCAGTGATTATAACTGATTCACCGAACATATGAGTAGGGTGTGAACCTATGCTGTTGATTTAATAATGAAGTTAAATATAAAGTTAAGAAATAATGTTGGGTCAACTTCTCATCTTTTGTAAGTAAAGAAGGATGGCTTCGTAAAGTAGAGAAGATGTTAAAATGCAATAGATTGTAATGGGAAGTATGAGGTAACCCTTATATAGTTAAGGTCTCAAAAATCATAATCACAATAGTTCAGGAAATTTCTGAAGAAATTTGAATAATTGTAAAAGTAATTGTGAAGAATGAAAATTTCTCATGACAGATAGGAATGATATGAAATAATGACTCTGGCAATTCTCAAAACATTCTTGTGGCAACTCAAGTCGCAATGAAAAGCTAAATTGGATTTCTGATGCCTTTAACTAGTCGATACAACAAATCAACTTGAGTCTGTTGAATATCGATCAACTTTACCACCGGAAGTATTGTTCAGAATAATGAAACTTTGGTAATGTACATTATGTTAGAATTGGGATTTATCATGACTTTGAGAGAATTCTTGATATTTTAGGAAACAACGAGCATAAAGTAAAGTGTTACAGTTACTGCAATATTAAAACACTCTGTGTCATCTGTAAAAGAAGGATTGTTAACTTACTTGTAATTGGTAAATTGTGGTGGGAAACTAATTCAGAAAAAAAAAGAGGATGATCAGATATTAGTGTACTCATCGCATACATGAATAAGTCGATGGAAGGACATGACTTTAGCTTTCTTTGATTGAATTAACTTCGTCCCGTCAATAAAGTATTAAATGATAATCATTCTAGTAAATTAAAACCATTGAGAGTTTGAATTTTTGTTATCTAATTTGTTGAATCATGGCAGATATATTTTTGTGGAGGAACTGATGCAAGTTCTAATCTACAAGTCAAGTAATTAGAATGTAAACCACTTCTCAGGACCAGAATTTAATATGAGAGTTCTCTAGAAATTTCAGTGGTGGTTAAGGCATATCCGATATAGTTGTGACACGAATCGGAAAGAAAATAGTTTGAATGCATAACACTTTAGACTAATCGAATATCTGAGTTTAAATTGGATCTGTTAATATCAACTGACTTCACCGCCGGAAAAACATTCAAAGTTACAAAGCTCTGAGGTCAGGATTGATGTTAAGAAAGAATTTGGCCTTAAACAAAGTGGGAAATTATTTTAAAAGAACTATCATTGGTTATGAAGAAAAATTTTTATATCATGTATGAAGGCAATCAACAACATCCGCGTATGAAGGATTGAATCCTTGTTCTAATTCATCATAGATTTTTTTTTACTCCTTGCATAACCTGAAAATTTTGAACTGCCAATGTTCATAAAAACAAGTGTTGATTGAAATTCGAAAGGGATATATTCTATAGTTAGAAACCTATGCAGATTTTAAGTTAAGTATAAATTGTAAAAGCTACATGGAATCGGAAGAGGAATTACAAATATTTAACCCTACCTTATTCCTATGGCAATAAGTTTCGAGGACGAAACTTTCTTAAGGAGGGTAGAATGTAACATCCCGAAATTTTTATTAATTATTTCTTTCCTAAAAGATATTTTAATTCTTTGCCAGGGGATAATGCCAGATAATTGGAACTGATAAATTAATGTTCGGTGTACTTTAATCATGAATTAAGTGTTGCAATGCAAACTTTAATTTATATATCTGTAATTAAATTTTCCGGTTAATCAAGTGAGAAATTGGTGGTAATAAAATTATCACAAGTATGTGATAATGTAAATATATCAATGTTTTATGTAAGGGATAACCATGTATATGCAAGGTGTCATATATTTTAAATACTTGAAAATAAGAATACATGGCATATACTTACCCCCACCAACCATACCCCATGATTTAATTAAAATACTTGGTATTTAGAATTTTTATTTTAAAAAAAAAAAAGGGGGTTAGGTGTGCATGGAGAAATGAGGTGTAGGGCTAGGATCATTTTGATCCTAGCCTTGGCTAAGTGGCAAGAATTGAGGGGAGTTTGTACTGCAAAGTCCAGGTTGCTAGGGGCCTTTTTGCATATTGGTCATCTCTTACGTGAGAATCTGAGAGAGAAGTTTTCTCCTCTCTGTAAAAAATTCTGAACTCTCAAAACCAAACCCTAGAATCCTTCCCCACTCTCTCTCTCTCTCTCTCTCTCTCTCTCTCTCTCACGCACCCCGGCCGAAGCCAAGGGAGGGCGGCAGCAACCGCGCGCCACCAGCACGCAGCCGCGCGCTGGTGCCGCGCGCAACCGCGCGGGGGCGGCGCTCCGCCGCGCGCCGGCGGCGGCTCAGGCCGCAGGTCGGCCTGATTCGAGGGGGGGTCTCTTGTTGACTGAAGAAGAAAGGTAATTTTAGCTTTGGGTAGTTTAATTTCAGTTTTGGGGTGATTTTTGAAGGTGAAATCAAAGCCCTAAATTCTGATTTTAGTTCCTAAAAACCCCCAATTTTCAGAGGCAAAGATTTGGTGAAGGTAAAGTTATACTACACTAATCCTTCTCATGTTATAATTTATTTCATAACTAAAAATGGCCTTTGTTCTTGCTAGGGTTTGAGGGAAGGGGGAGAAAATGGAGTTTCTCATAGAAAAAGGTCAAGTTTTTAAAGGTGAAATTCAGCCCTAGATCTGAATTTTAAGGTGAGTTCATCTAAGACTTGATAAAATTCTGATTTAAATTTTAGAAGAAAATTAGCATATAAATAGTGGTAACCTTCCATGATATTGGTGAATTTAGCACTAAAAGATATATTGTGGATCTCTTGAATAGGATCATGGTTTGGGTTCATGTAGAAGCTAAAAGAATTTCGAAGAACTCTCCGAATGAAGGTGAGAACTTGTTGAGTAAAATTTTAATTGAATGAATATTGTGGGCAAGAATATTATATTAGTATGTGGCTATGTGATAATGCTTTACTAATAAGATTTGAGGTTGGGTATTGGACTACATGACAAATATTAGGTAGAAACATTTCATTGTATTAGAAATCGTGCAATAGCCATGATAATAGTATTGGTATATTCTCTAGAATAAAGGGCTAGTAATAAGTAATGGTAAAATAAGTCTCTTTTAAGAAAACATTGTAACCCACTTGATATTCATTTAAGAGTTAAATTATGTGATGTTGTTGCTACTATTAAATAGGGGGATTAGCATGTCGGTGCCCGAGGTGATTATTCGGAAAGGAAGCACGAGGCGATACTCGGTACGAACCTCTTGTGAATGCTCAAATTGAAGGTGAGTGGGGTTTTAAAATAAATTAGACCGCTTTATATTAAATTGCAAATATAATAGTAATTTGTTGATTTAGCATTTTGCCAAATATCATATGTGGCTTGCATTTTGAAGTATAGTTTACAATGGCATTGACATGCATGTTACGGAATAGAATTCATTTTGGGTGACATGAATGTGATTAGTGTATGTTATTTGATGTTGTACATATATGCATATGTGTTATGCTTGGTTAAGACACAGATACTAATTTTGCATAAGAATACATGATAATGGGCAAGTACTCATTGAGAGTATCATTCCATATATGAAATGACGTGTAAGTTAGTTTTAAATTGCTTGTGATGAATATTATAATTTAACCGTGCATGGTGCATTTGTGTTTAAAGGAGGAAGGGGCCGTGCGGGAGCCGGTAGGAGGGGGGAAGACGGGGATTTGACATATACTTTTATATAAGGAGGAAGGGGCCGTGCGGGAGCCGGTAGGAGGGGGGAAGACGGGGAAACATATATGTTTTATATGAATTATATATATAAGGAGGAAGGGGCCGTGCGGGAGCCGGTAGGAGGTGGAAGACGGGGGAATTACTTTTACATTGAATGGCATTGGTGATATGCTTATATTTGTATTTTACAAGTGATTGTGAATAAATGACTATACTTGATGTATACGTTTGTGTGAGTGTGTGACACTAAGAATATTTTAATGTGTTATTGTATGTGGTAGTGGAGACACCGTATACCGGTCCTATGTGCATCTATCAATAATAGCTGGAAGCAAATACACAATTATAAGGAATGATGCATTATTACATACTTCATGTGCCACATTCATTTTATTTTCAAGTACCATGAATATTATACATCGTTAATGCTATGCTTCATTTTTATGAATGAAATTGACTCCACTCACTGAGCTGTCGAGCTCACCCCCCCATAGCTTCATGTTTTCAGGGCTAGCCAGGGATAAATAACAGCTTAAGGCAAGAGTAGAGCACTGAAAGGGTACACAACATTCACTGTGTGGGCCTATCAAGCTTCCATAACGACTTGTAATTAATTATGTGGTTATATTCATGTACATGGAGATGATGTATATATGTAGATTCGTGTATGAACTCTTAATGGGTATTATCTTGGGTTGGATTATGTTAGATGGTGACACTAAGGATATTATCCTTAAGTAAGTCCTTAAATTATTATCTTGTGTAGTATTCCTATAATAAGCGTGTGAGAACTTAAGTAGGCGATGTCAAGCCGAAAATGTGATATAACTGCGTGGGATATTGCATATGAATATACGATTGATGAGAAATATTTGGAATCATATGTATCTATGTATCAGAGTAAACTTCGTATTTTTAAAGGAAGTGCTGCCGAAAATTTTAATAAATTTGGAGATCATTATGATAATCTGTGGATCAATTTAATGTTTATATATATGGAGATATTAGGAAAACTGGGACCGTTACACGAACTGAGTCAGTTCGGTTCGATTCGGTTGCTAAGTCTAATCGGTTCGGTTCGGTTTTGCAAAAATTAGCAAAAACCGAACCGAACCGACCGATGCTCACCCCTACCTTACACAACTATTTTCTCCCTCGGGTGTTACAGTTAATTTGAGATCATTTATTCTTACTCGTAATAAGTTGTAGCTCAAAACAGTTAATTTTGTGGTCATATAAATCCCGCTTGCAATCTAATTATAGTCCGAAATAATTTCATAATTAATATTTATTTTAATATCATTTTGCGGACAACTTTTTCACTTTCACTTTCACATTACTAACCAAATACCGAAAAACACAATATATTTTTTCCACTTGCACAAATCCCAATTTCCTTCTTTTTTCTTTTTGCATTTTTTCCTCTCTATTTCGCACTTACGTGTTTTCCTCACTTGCAGCAAATCAAACAGCTACGTGTAAATAATTTTGATTCGCAGCGGGGATGTGTGAAAATACATTAGCAGCACTAAGTGTTAGTTTCATTGGAGTAACAACGTATAATAATAATAATAATAATAATTTTGATTATCATTAGTTGAGAGGAAATTGGATTTTTCGAAGTTGCTGGGTCATTCTTTTAAAGTATCATATATTAAAATTTGCACTTTCTACAACAACATGGTCGTGCCAGAGTGGTTATCGGGCATGACTAGAAATCATGTGGGCTTTGCCCGCGCAGGTTCGAATCCTGCCGACCACGTCTTTACCCTTTTTTTATTCCCCTCCCACATTCCTTTTCTCTCTAACTTCAATTGAGCTGTGTAGCGGACACAAGGATCCTGGGTTGTCTCCACAAGTCTCGGGGCCTACAGATGTAGCGAGGAGCCCGTTAGTCCTACAGATGTAGCGAGGAGCCCGTTAGTCCTCCGCAAATCCACAAACAAAACATTGCGGCCCGTTCCATGAGGGGCCTGCTTGGATTCAAGGAGGTGGGGAGCAGGGTTTTTTTTTTTTTTTTTTTTAAGAAAATGAAAATTTGTGTATATTTTTTTTGACGTTTAGTTGGTAACTGAGAAGTGGAAGTAAAAAAATATATTGTGGTTTTTCATGTTTGATTAGCAATGTGAAAGTGGAAATGAAAAGATTGACCGTAAAATTAATCGTAAATAATATTAAAATAAAAATAATTATAAAAAATATTAGATTATAATTAGAATGTAAGTAAGATTTACATGACCACAGAATTAATTATTTTGGGATACAACTTATTACAAATGAGATTTATATGACCATAAAATTAACTGTAACACCCTGAAAGTGAGGAAATGGTTGTGTAAAACGGAAAAGAGAAGAAAAAGAGAGAATTTTCTATTCTTTTTTTCTGACGTTTGGATGGACAACGAAAGTGAGAAATGATACCTTTCACTTTCTCACTTCCGCCCGCTTCCATGACACCTAACATCGCAGAGAGAGAAGAATTGGGATCCCAATAGAGCCAAGAGAGCAGCAGGCTCACCTTGGATGCCTGCCCCACTGATTATTCTAAAAAATTTCCTTTTTCAAAAGTACACCATTTTTATTCTCTTAAACTATGTTTCTTAATTACCTTTACGGTCTAACTTAAGCCTAATGGTTTGTGATTAATCACCTGACTTTGTCCCACTAAAGACTGCAGTTTGTTGGGATAGCTCACAAGCAAACATGCTAATTATATCAGGTGCCAGCTAGCTAACTCACGTGGTAGCATTAATGTGCAGTCGGATCTTAAAAATTCAATCGAAAACTTGAGTTTTGAGTGCGACATAGGACGAAGATGCCCTTATGTCAGCTGATTCTCATTTTTCTATATATATATATATATATATATATATATATATATATATATATATATATATATATATATATATATATATATATATATAATGCTACTGTAGCTTTAATGCTAATGATATATATACGCGCGCGCGCGCACACACAAAGAGATAAGCTTGCGCCATCCCAGAAGGATTCGAGGCTAAATCATTCCTACTCAAATACAACCTCGCGGCATCTGAATGTAAGATCCACTCCGTTGAAGTTGATCTACATTTTTTCAAGTAACTAAAAATAAAAAATAACGTATTTTGAATACTTTTTCCTCATCCATCAAGTAGACGCAAAATGAACGACCGAAAACAGCGAGTGACAATTGTGACTTACGACATACGGTGTTTGTTTGAGTCATAAGTCGTAAAATGCACTTGTGTCTCACTTACGATCAACCTGCGAGACAAACAGTTAATTTTGTGGTCATGCAAATTTCACTTACAACTCACTTGCAGTACAACAGTTAATTTTATGATCGTGCAAATCTGTATTGCTGACAATTAATTGTAATTAATTAATCTTTTTTAATTATTAAATTAAATATAATTATTAGATTAAATTTTTTAGTAATAATTTAATAATTTTTAATATTAGAATTGTTATTATTAGATTAATCTTTTGTTATTACTAGATTGGTATAATGTATTCCACTTAATTTAATTATTACTTTATTTATAGATTAGTAATATTTAATATAAATTTAATTGATTAATTAATTAATTTTTTTATATTCAATATAATTAATTTTAATGTTTTAAAATATATTTAACATATTTAAATTTAAAATTTAATGTATTTAAAAAATTAATATTATTACTATTTATTGATATTTTTGATATTTTTTAATATTTATAAATAACTAAATAGTTAATCTTATGATTATTTTTTCACTTACGAGTTATATATCACGATAACCAAACACCGTAAAACACAATACACTTTTTCACTTACAATTTTACATCACGGTCAAACACCGTAAAACTTATTTGCATGTAACTCACTTATAACTGTAAAAAGTTTACTACATATGACTTACTGTCACTTATGATAACCAAACATGTCCTATGTCCTCTAACCCTAAAAATTCAAACTATGATTTGTTTGTTTAATGTTTGTGATTTCCTGAATTACAGGCAGCTACTTTAAAGTTTTGCTCTTAATTGTAGTCTAGAAAGATCTAGTTATAGAGGAATTTTTTTTAACCTCATAGTCGTTTGACTAATAAAACTATAATATATAAAATTAGAATTAGAGGTTTGCAATTCTCCAACTATAACTTAAAACAAACTATAATTTGAAAAAAAAAAGATCTTGTGTAATATAGAAATGCATAAAAAATATTGAAAGAAAATTGATGCAAGTACTCATGAGATAAAAGCCACAAACAACACCATGCATGATTTACAACTCAACACTAATTAATCACCTCATTTAGATAATCACATCCTTAAAACGTACTCCTTTTGATGTACCCTGCACGACATCTCTCCTGTTCTCACCGGCGGTGATCGGACCCGCACCACACATGCAAGTGTGCCGCGCAAGCTTATCTTTTTCCCCCACCGCCTGTGTCCACGTGTCGCATGCTTCCCCGCACCGCTTTAGCACCACAAAAAGACAGAATTGTCCTTCATAAAAGTCAAATTGTCCGCTGTCGCCCGCTTGGAAAAAGAGCATGCATGAATAAAACAAAAGAAAATAAAGAAAGCGATATTTTCACACCTACCTTTTTTTTATTTTCCACAAGCACTCATCTCGACCGTATTGAAAACCTTAAATCATTAATCATTAGTTGACATGATAAGCACCTAATTACGTGAGTTAACGGGTCGGATGCGATTTAGATTCGGGATCCGTGGGGGCCATAAGCACGCTGAGTTTATCGTCCAAAACTTTGTCCGTATCTAATTCCATTAAAGAAATGCAATATTCATTTATTACCCTCTAAAGTTTCTCATTTTTCCAAGCATCGTTTCATAATTTTTTCAATTTATATAATTTTGTCACAAATTTCACGTCCAGAATCTGAACCAAACAAGTATCTCAATGAATCTGTTGACCTTTTTTTTCTTCTAATTTATTGAAAAGTTTTGCTCGGCACATTTATTTTCTACTGATTATGTATTTTGACGTTAGGACCTAAAATAATTGACCTTGATGTCTTCACCAAGCGAGACGTTGGTGGGCCGAAGAAACTAGGGGTGAAATAACAATGATGATCATATGCTTATACGTCCTGATTTGTTGCCAAGTGCACTAAGTATGGATGACAATAGACTAAACAACTTATGTTATTACTCTATTAATAAAATTAATTATGACAAAATGCCATCAATAATAATATTCAGAATAGACAAATGAAGGGAATTAATCAAAGCTGATCGAAGCGAGGTTTTTTCCCGTGACTCATATAGAAACTTTATTCATCTGTCTACCCGTCCGCCTGTCTGTTCATCTTTATTCGAGAGAGAAAAAGCAACATCGACCTTATTTTCTTTCTTCCTCTTTCAGTTCCCCATCTTTCTTCCTCTTTCTTCTTTCTCTCCCCTCCTCTATTGACCGGCCAGTCGATTTTTCACCGCGACGACGACGGGGTATTAGTAATGAATTATTTTTTTTAAATACATATCTAATCCGTTAAACCCAAACCCGAAATGAGTAACTCTTTATTAGGATAAAAGTCACACCAAGCAGATATTAGCGTTATTGTCAAGCGAAGTGCAAATTATAAAATAGCGAGCATAAATATCACTACACAAATTGAGAAACAAAAATTAATGAAAAAGAAAAGGAAAATAAAACCAAAACCTCACACGTTGTTGTCATCATCACGGTCATCACCTCCTGTGAAGCACAGCAAGAGAGAGCGAGTCATAAATCTCAAAAAAAAAAAAAAAAAAAAAAAAAAAATTCAGATCTTCCTTTTTTTTTTTCAAAATTTTTTTTTAGTTTTGTTAACCCATTCGAGATCCGTGTCCCTGTGCTAATTTATTCAACAAAATCCCTCGCTTTTTCGCCATTCGCAACAGAAGGCCAGCTCTCAAGAAATCGCAGCAAAAAGCAGATAGAGAGAGAAACAACGGATTAAGATAAAATAAGACAAAAGGAAGAGGAGGGAGAAAAGGCGATTCCTTAAAGTCGCAGCAAAATCTATGCTCTGTTCCGGATCGACACTCACTTGCTCTGCAAATTTCGGTTCCCATTTTGCCCTCGCGATCTCTGCAAATTCTCGGGCCCTAGGGTTACAAAAGAGCTCTCCCCTTCCTCTCTCTCTAGCTCTCTTTCTAAGGTTTCGCTTTCTTGGATTGATTTGATCGGATCTGGAAGACGATGGCGCTGTTTCGGAAGTTCTTTTATCGGAAACCCCCAGATGGGCTTCTGGAAATTTCTGAGAGAGTTTATGGTACGTTTGAATTTTTATTCTTTTTTTTTGTTTGCGCTGATGAATTGCTTCAGTTTGACTTTGACATAAGTGCAATGTGAATCATTTATTGTGTGTGGAGTTCTCTTGAAAAATTTCAGCTGGAAATGACATCTTTTTTCACTTAGATAATCCGCAAGGAAGGCAACTAGAGCCAATTAATCACTGTTAAAATTATGCGAACTGTTCTCTCATAAATGTTTTCTCCTTTCTTTTTTTATTTTTAATTTTTAATTCAGAAGATTGCATATTTTTTGCCACCTATAGCAATGTCCGTAGATTGTATCAATTGGAACTAATTCACTCTACAAGTAGGAGATGAGCTATGTGAATTTATTAGACCAATGACAAGCCCAGCCAAAAAAGAAAAAAAAAAACACACACACACACACACACTAACGTGGAAATATTAGTAAGCTTAGAACTAATTGTTTGTGTGCTTGCCTAAGCGTTGGCATGAAGGAAAATTTATTGGTTGTATCTATATTTTTTTCTCTGGTTCTTTCCTTAAGTTTTATGGTGTTCCGCAGATATCAGTATATGGATGAATTATATTATGTAGTCTGTTGGACCCTTTTTAATGCCCTAAAAAACTTAATAGAAGCGAACTTACATACTTGAGCTATATGTTGAAGAATGCATGTAACATATTTGCCCTTTGAACTTTTTGGACACAAATTTGTTTTCAGAAATCATCTATATGAACTTTAACTTTAGGGCCAATAGTAGATACAGTTTAACGTATCTTGGGCACCTCTCCCTAGGCGGCGGGGAGGTGGAGGTGCATCCCTTGTTGGCTTGGTTCCGCTTAGGCTCATCAATAACCCCGACTTGGAACTTTTTTAATTTCCTTTGGTAAGAAATAAAATTTAGTAATTATTGGAGAGTGTTAGTGTCGAGCAAAGAGGCGCACGTGAGGGCACCGCCACAACCCCCATCCCCGCAACGAACACCGTGTAGTGTAGTTTGATTTCTTTTGATGAATCATGTGTGTTCGGATTTTTGGCTCTATCTGCGTCTTAGAGCTGAATGCTACTTCCTATATCAATCTATTAGCGCCCCTTATAGGCTTTTCCTCTGCAAAACAAAAACAACAAGCAAAATAACAAAGCCTTAATCCCAAACTTTTGGGGTTAACTGCATGAATGCGTTTCTTTCATTCAACTCTATCAAGAGCTATGTCCTTACTTAAAGCAAGTACCATCATGTCCTTTATTGCCTCCATCAGAAGTTATTTAGGCCTTCTTCTAGTTCTCATTGCTCTATTAACTATATCCGTCAATCTCTCACTTTTCCTAATAGGTGCAACATTGGCGTCCATTGCACACACCCAAACCATCTCACTTGATTCTTCCTCATTTTATTCTTAATAGGAGTAATCTCTAACTTCTTACAGATGAACTTTCTTGGTTGGAGAAATTTTTAGGCTTCCCCGGTGGTTTCCTGAGTTTAAATTGTTGATCAAAATGATACGGCATTCTACCCACTAACCGGAACTTTTAATATTTATGTTGATCCTCTCCATTGAGCCAAGTTTCTCTAGTTAGGAATGCACCAAGTTAAGGGTTTGGTATCATGCTGATTGTCAGTTGTAGAATCTCGTCCAATCATTTATCCCTTGTGGTTACACACCATCATTTTTATAGGAAAGGGCGATGATGACAATGGAAATGGGTGACTGAAACATAGTAGTTATCGAAAATTACTCGACTCCAATTCACTAGAATGTTTCATATAAGGTGTAACTTGATTAAAGTTTAGACCATATTTAGGTAAGAAACAGAAAATACTACTTTCTAGAAAAAACATAGTTGATGCATTTCTATATAGGAGCACTAGTATGTATTCCAAAAGTTTGTTTAAGCAGTTATTGATGTTCGCAACTATTTGGATTATTATAGAAAATGAACGAGTCTGAAAATTCTTTTGACTGAATTTGCATCTCTTTCTCATTATGGATCACAAGCCTCTGGGCATTTTTGAAACTTATTCACTCAGCTATCAGATAGTTTTAAATGAAAATTTTCATCGTGGGAAAAGTTTATTGTTTTCCTGGTAACATATAAATCCTGAGTTTCCATGAGACCTCTACTCTTAGTGAGTTCATTTAATGCGACCAAACAATGGACAAAAAAATTATCTATGTTATTTCATTTAAACTTCCAACACTAGCTCTCATTTTTGTTGGATGGACTCCCCTTGCAAGGTGACGTTTGATTTATGAGCATCCATATGTGGAAAACACAATGTGCTAATTCTGGGAAAGAAAACTATGAATTCAACAACGTAGCCAATAAATATCTACATGTTGCAGAGTCAAATGACGACCTCACGATTCTTCCCACATAATGCATAGCGAAGATGATTAATTTTCATCATTTGAACTCGGACAATTATTAGCATCTATGAAGCACGGACAATCCAAAGTGAGGTTGTGTCCGTGTTGGGTATGGGTCGGACACCAACACTCACATGACACTTGCCCGACATATATCGGATACTCCGGAGCCGTGTTGGATTTTAAAACTCACAAAATTGCATGTCAGAGCCGTGTTGGTTTTAAATAAAGATCATCTATTGGACAACTAAGAGCCACATGTCGCTTAAACAAACATAAAAAGAAAAAAGAAATCTCTTTGATATAGGTGAACAGTATGTTTAATAACGTAAACACCACAGGACTAGTTAAGATGTCTAGATTCTTTTGTTTGGATTTCTTACTTCATTAGAAGTTATGAATATTGAGATTTTTATTGTGTGCTTTTTTTAAATTTAAATAGAATACATTCTAATCACAACGGGCTTTGATGTGTATCATATATAAAGAAAAACACACACAATATCATATAACTGTGCCCCCGTATCCTTCTTTTTAAGCATTTGCCGCGTCACCATGCCCATATTGTGTTGTATTCATGTCCTATGTATGTGTCTACGCTTCATAGATTGGCATCAAGAGTCTGTCTCAACAGTTAACTCACACTTCTAATGATTGCATTAAACTTACATACATTAGAACATTTGTAACAAATTCGTCAAGTTTTCATTTCATGAGATGAAAACAACTATTTTTTCCTCTACTAAAACATTGTTTGAAGCAGAACTGAATATGGTTTCTGTAGCAGAGCTAGTAAATCTTTATAAGTTGGGGAGTTGATTTCAACTTTCAGAATCTGCCCAAATAATGCAATAGCAAAGTCGTTTGCTTATTCTAATTAAATATTCCAACAAATCCTTGTAATGAAAACTTGCCTTTTTGGGTGGGATCACAACATCTGGTTATCTTCCGTTGCGTACATGGAAGGATGCTTTGTTAAGAGCTACTTAATTTAGAAAAAAAGCTTCATATTGGCATGGTTATTTGTTGGTTTTATTTACTAATGGAACAAACTGATTTTAGTAATTTATCATATTAAATTGCCTTTTCAGTCAAATGATACTTTCCAGTAAGTGTCACTGCAGGGTAGTGGTAAAACCTCTTTGCAATGGGCAAGAGGTCTGGGGTCCAAATCCCGCTTACACTAGGCGAAGGCCTATATTCCAACACACACACAAAAGGAAAAAAAAAAACTTTCCAGTACCATTTAGTTATATAAAAAGTGTTCAAGAATTCAAGTAAACATGATAGGAAAATTCAATAATTCTATGTAAACGAGCCACTGAATTCTGACCGGCAGAGACTAACATCAAAACACAAAAATCTTAACCATGGAAATATCAAGCTTGCATTCTGAATTCTGAAATTCTGCTCAAAATAGTGCATTTTGAAACTTTAGAACTCTTTTCATTGGTATATCTTTTCTCCAGAACTTTTTAAAAATTTCAATTGAAACTATTCCCTCGATATTCATATTTTGAACCCTTGTCAAGAACTGATTTTCCTCGCTCATGTTAGATGAGCATTCTTGTCATGCTTGTTGATCTTATTCACCTGAATTCATTTTAACAATGTGCTGCTCTGTTGTTGATCTGCAGTATTTGATTGCTGTTTCACGACTGATGTTTTGGAAGAAGACGAGTATAGGGTCTACATTGGAGGCATTGTTTCTCAACTCCGAGAACATTCCCCCGATGCCTCCTTCATGGTCTTCAACTTTCGGGAGGGCGAGCATCAAAGCCAAATAGCCGAGATCTTATCAGAATATGATATGACTGTGATGGACTACCCCCGACACTATGAAGGGTGTCCTTTACTAACAATGGAGATGATACACCACTTCCTAAGGTCTAGTGAGAGCTGGCTCTCGTTAGGTCAGCAGAACGTTTTGTTAATGCATTGCGAGCGAGGTGGATGGCCCGTTCTTGCTTTCATGTTGGCAGGGCTGTTGATCTATCGGAAACATTATACTGGTGAGCAGAAGACATTGGAAATGATCTACAAGCAAGCTCCCCGTGAGCTGTTGCAGTTGCTGTCACCATTGAATCCACTGCCTTCTCAGCTGAGATACTTGCAGTATATTTCAAGGAGGAACGTCGGCTCGCAGTGGCCTCCACTAGATAGGGCACTTACTTTGGATTGTGTCATCCTCAGGATTCTCCCCAACTTTGATGGGGAAGGAGGCTGCAGGCCAATATTTCGAATTTATGGTCAAGATCCCATTCTGGCTTCTGATCGGACTCCTAAAGTACTATTCTCAACGCCAAAGAAGAGCAAAAGTGTTCGGCTTTACAGACAGGTGATTTAAACTCTTTTGTTGTCTTCTCATTTTGTTAGTCTCTATGTGTGCGCCATGTGAAGGTACATCTATATGTGACTTAGAATCCAGTGAATTTGTGCGTGTATTCCTGTTTGTCGGGCTGTCTGCATGCTTGTGTGAAGATACATGCAGATGAGATTTAGGATCCAGTGTACCTGTGCATCCATCTGTGCTTGCATGCGCCCATGTTCATTTGCGTTTCTTAGCATTTGGGCACGCGCCCATATGTTCATTTGTGTTTCTGAGCATTTGTGCACACGGCCAGATGTTCATTGTGTTTCTGCTTGTTTGCGTGCACGTCCGCTAGGATACGTGTACTCGCTCGGAGATCATACTTCCAATTCAGTGTGCGCGCGTGTGTTCGCGCTCGTGTGGACTTCTTTAAGTGCAGAGGAGTTCTCAAATTGTTGCATGTTAAGGGTACAAAGTAACCTAGGGAAATAAATCTCAATTTTATGTATTTGTTATTCAAATTCCTGCCGAGTGCAAAAAATTACGTTAAATGTAAATATTCTAGGCTGGTCTATGAGTTATACATAATTTATGTGGGTCTTTGTCATGATACTACAAATGAATGCAGGCAGATTGTGAACTTGTTAAAATTGATATACATTGCCACATACAAGGAGATGTTGTACTTGAGTGCATCACCTTAGACGAGGATCTGGAACGTGAGGAAATGATGTTCAGAGTCATGTTCAACACAGCCTTTATCAGATCTAACATTCTGATGCTCAATCGCGATGAGATTGACATTCTATGGGATGCAAAAGATCGGTTTCCAAAGGATTTCAGGGCCGAGGTTTGTATCTCTTCACTCAAGAAAGAGTTTTATTTTCTAAATGTTTATATTGACTTGAAACTTTCTTTTATTTGAAGGTTCTTCTCTCAGAAATGGATGCTGCTGCCTCGCTTGTTACTGTGGAGTTGGCTAGTGGTGACGAGAAAGATGGCCTTCCTGTGGAAGCATTTGCAAAGGTCCAGGAGATCTTTAGCACCATAGATTGGGTAGATGGAAAGGGAGATGCTGCACTTCAAGTTCTTCAGAAGTTAACTTCTTCAAATGTTTTTCAGGAGAAGCTTGATTCAGTTTCTCCACGGAAAGTTGAAATTGATTTGCAGCAGAAATCTAGTCCTGATGTACTTACAGAGAAAGTGAAGCCGGATGAGGCTGATGACAGAATTATGAAATCATCACCTTCTGACCCAATGCAGCAATCTGCTCCCTTGCAGGATAAATCTCCTGATTCAGATACAAAGAACCAAAATGTTAAGAACCATGATTTGCAGATTTCACTGCAGCGTCCTTCACAACCTAAAATGTTTTCTCAACGAGTGCCAAAATCTCAGTCACCTCCTGCTTCTTCTGTCAATTCTCTGCCGAGCTCTCCTGTATCTGTTTCAAGATATCACAGTGCACCTTCAGCTATCGGTATTACAGCTCTGCTACAGGATCATGCCTTGTTCATGAGCTCTGAAGTTGCTCATTCTGTGACAATGTCTCCATCTGCTCCATCCCTTGCGGCTGTAGCTAGTTCTGGCTTATCTGAACCTTCTGCAACCAAGATTGCTTCACGTCCTCTGTCACTCGCTGAGCCAAAAATTGTTTTGTCACCTCCACCAGCGACACTCACTCCATTACCTTATTCTGTAAGCTTTACCAAGAAATCTCCAGTAACTCCACCTCCACAGCAGCCTGCTATTACTGTTGGAAAGACTACTATGCCCGTTACACCTCCATCGCCGCCGCCGCCGCCGATCATCCCAATGAGCTTAGCAGCACCAGCCCCACAGCCGGCCCGGCTACCATCACCAAAGGCACCAGTGAGATCAGCACCACCTCCTCCACCGCCCCCACCAACACTATTTCCACCATCATTGCAAAAACTATCCCAATTTTCACAAGCACCGCCAACTCCGGAATATCCAGCTTCAAAGCCTTTTAAACCTGCCGCCCCCCTTCCCCCTCCTCCCCCACCTCATCCTTGCTGTCAAGGGATATCATCGGCTGCTGTATCTCCAAAGTCGGATACAAGTGTTCATATTCCACCTGCTATGCTACGTTCATCCGGCAAGCCAATTCCCCCTCTTCCTCCCCCTAGAGTTTCCTCATCAATTCCCGCTCCCGCTCCCCCTCCCCCTCCCCCTAGAGTTTCTTCATCAACTCCCCCTCCCCCTCCCCCTAGAGTTTCCTCGTCAACTCCCCCTCCTCCTCCTCCCCCCCCTAGGGTTTCTTCATCAGCCCCCCCTCCCTCTCCGCCACCTTTGGCTTCTTCATCAACTTCTCCCCCCCCTCCCCCACCTATGAAGTCTGGTGGCCCTCCACCTCCACACCATCCACAGTCAGGGCTTACACTTTCAGCGCCGCTTCCACCCCCAGCACCTCAACTTCCATCAAAGCCGGGTGATTCTACTTCCCAGAAACTGCCTAATGTTCCAGCAGTGCCGCCACCTCCTTTAGGACTTAACGGATCTAATGCTGTTTCGTCGAAGGGAGCACCTCCACCTCCACCTAACGGGATGAACGGCCCATCTAGTGCTTCATTGGGTGCGAAGGGCCGGAACATTGGTCGCCCAGGTTCCCGGCTGTCTACCCAATCATCATCCAAGAAGGCTTCTTTAAAGCCGCTGCATTGGGTAAAAGTAACAAGAGCTATGCAGGGAAGTCTATGGGCTGAGACGCAAAAACCTGATGAAGCCTCAAAGTATATATTTTGCTTCACTGTCTGTGCTTATGGTGCAGTTATATGGTCTTTTTGATGACTTGCTCATACATCAGTCAATATTCTTTATCTTATAGGGCTCCGGAGTTTGACATGTCTGAACTTGAGAGTCTTTTCTCAGCAGCAGTGCCAAATTCTGATCGTCGAGGTTCATCTGACACATCCCGTACATCACTGGGGAATAAAGCAGATAAAGTTCATCTGGTAATGTTCCTTCATCAACAAATTTTGTGATTCATACCTGCATTTAAATCTTTTAACAATCAAAGCAACTCATCCAGCTCGATTTTTGTAGGCAACATGTGAAAATTTAACCTATGAAATAGTCAAATCCTATATGTAAGTTTAAAACTTGGAGAGGCCCTGTAGACTTGGTCATCTGCATACAAATTATGAAAGTATCCCTACTACTATTTTAAAGGTGGTGATTGTTGCAATGAAAAGGGAGCACTTTTGGGAAACAAATAATAGTTGTTTTGATTACGTATTGAAAATATGTCATTAGAACTTGGAGTTTGGAAAAGGGTATATTGCAGAAAACCCGGGACAGCAAAAGTATTCTTTGAATTCAGCAGAAAACCCTATTGGTTTGGCAGAAAACCTTCTTGCATTACCCCCAAAATCTAAGATTGTCCAGGGGGATTTTCTGCAAAGATCTGATAAAGTGCAGGTTTTGTTGCTTCTGTTAAACACTTTGCTACTTTGTTGCATCCCTAACAGTAGTAGAGTAGGAGGGGAAGTACCATTAGGAGGAGCAGCACAAGCAATGGAAGGAATAAGACCAATAAGAGTAATTGTAATATCAAATAGACAGTGCAGGAGTGTCTATATTAGGATAGAGGTGTGTAGGGTGGGACCCACAATGGCTGTAGCATTATCATATTAGTATCTGGAGCTGATGTGGGACGGAAGGGGTTTTAGGGTTTTTGGTGGGGATTTGTGGAAGAACAAGAATTTGGGGGAAACAAGGTGGAAAAACAAAGGGGATATGATCACGGATCGCAAGCAGGATCTTGGCTTCACCGCCGTTGATTCAATCCATGGGATCAAAATTAATACCAAAGCAAATAACTTTCAAACAATTCATAATCATAGTCTGTTTTATTCATAGAGTTTAGTCTCTTTAAATAAACTCTTACAAAGAGAATTTTCCATCATATCCGATGTGAGACTAAACAACTAAAATAAATAAAACTACAATAAAAACAAACAAAAAAAATACAATAAAAGCAACTAAAAGTGATCCTATAAATTCTCCCCGGCTTGAAAATCATTCCTTTCCGGTGAATGCAGTGGTAACAAATAGCAAGCATGACCTGGTCGAACTGAGCAATCTCCATGCATCACCTTAATCAGACCAACGTAATAGTCGTGGTAGTAACACTGGCGCATCATGTTGAGACCATGCTGGTGGAGGTGGAACTGACCTCCATGGCAAATCAGCTACAATCAAAAATAGCTCGAGTTAAACCATGTAGCATATCGAGATAAATCATCTACACTGAAAATTGGATCAATATCAATATCCCATGGGATATCCAACTCGTCAGTCATGAGAGCAAACATCTTCAGAACTCTAGGAGAACATGTGCGTCAAGCGCGTGACTTTTTCACAATCTCATGGTGACTTGTAACAATGACCTTACTGTCAACGCAAATTCCTGCAACATACTATACAAGTCGCGATCTCAGCCGTTGACTCGACGACCACTGAGACGGATCAATCACGGCGTCTCGGATCGGTCTCGGTCGATACGATCAAAACACTTCATAGAAAGCTCAAAAAATTCTGAAAAAATCACGATAAATCTTAATATATATATATATATATATATATATATACATCAATATTCATGTATCATATGTCTAAAACATATCACCTCACACACTAAACATAAAGCGAAAGCATAAATACACGTGTCTTTGGTAGAAACATATCAAAAATTATGCATAATATAGTAAATTACACACAATACATTTATAAATACCTGTTAATATAGTCATTTTCACATTGAATGATGATGAGGCACAAAATCATCACTATCATCATCCCTGCAATAAGTATAGAAACCAGGCATATAGCTAAATTTACTAGATCACATCTATTTAAAAGAAATTAACTTTATATTTTATATTTACTGAATTAAACAAATTAACTTAAATTATTGCATAAACTAAAATTTTTTAAGAGGGAGAGAGACAGAGAGCTGGAGAGAGACAGAGAGAACTGGAGAGAGACAGGGAACTGGAGAGAGAGGGAGAGAGAGACAGATAGAGCTAAAGAGAGAGCTGGAAGAGGGAGAAAGGGAGAGAGACAGAAAGAGGGAGAGAGGACACACAAGAGAGATCGGAGAGGGGGAGAGATCTGAGGGGAGAGAAAGGGAGAGAGGCTGGAAGAAAAATCAGGAAAGAAGGGCTGAGGGAGAGAGCAGAGAGAGGGAAAGAGGCTGGAAAAGAGAGATCAGGAGTAAGAAAGAGAGAAGATAGACTACCTGCTTTGGAGGCGATAGGCGGCGGCGAACGACGAACGGCGACGGGGCTTACTTGAACAACAATCGATGACGGGGCTCATGCAAGGAAAGAGGTAAGAGAGATCTGTTTTTATCTTTTTTCTCCTTGAACTGCACAGGATCGACCGACTCGATCGTGACTCAGAGTTGACTCAGCCGAGTCTACCCTAGTCTTATTGTTACTCGTCTGATTTGATCGAGTCAACTTCGAGTCTCACCCGAGTCGGACAAAAGGGAGAGGGGACTGTCGAATTGGGTCTTGGACTCATCCTATGTAGCACGAACAAAGGACACGAGTGTCAGACACGGCACAAATACAAACATGGGACATGACAAAATAAAAAAAAGATATGGGGAAACGATAAGCAATATTTTATTATTATTATATATAAATAAGTTTTCTCTCCTTGCTCCTAATTTTCTAATTTTCTCTCATGCTTTTAAAGAAGTGCATTGTCTTTAAATTTTTCAATGGTATTTTTCGAAGTAGACATCTCTACACAACTCTACCTATATGAGTAGAATAATAAATAATCAACTTGTCAAAAAAAATCAAACATGAATATTAGTTTTATTAAAGGTACGATTAAAAACAAAATAAAATCTTAATAATTTACATATATAGCTTATATAAAGTAACAAACAAAACAAAAAATCCAAAAAAAATCTAACTAATATTTCACCTAGTTTATGATGTGTGTAAATTCTACTAACATATACGCTTATGTTAGAACAATATTTTTTCATATTTATTTAAGTGTCTGTGACTTTTAGATATCTAATATATCATCTTTAAATTTTATTTAATGCCGACACGGCGTTGGACATGGTGTAGACGTGATTTTTATGGTGGTTTAAATTTCGATACTGTATCGGATTGTCCGATACATGTTGGGAAAGTGTCAGTATCCGATACACGACACTCACTTTGAAGTGTTCGTGCATCATAGGACTTATCTCGTCACCCGCTGAGTCGGATACGACTCGGCCGAGTTATATGCAACAAGTAAATGCAATACAGTAAGCACTTTAGGGATAACTCTTAACGATGAGTAAAGAGTTATATGGGATGCTTAGGAGGACATACATCTAACCCTGCTAATAGAGGTATACTGAACTCAGACACAAATTCTAAACAACCAGTAAAAGAAAAAAAATACTAGAAATCATATGTTGGATCATAGCAAGAAACTCTGATGACTCACTAGAAGATGAATTGGTAGAAACAACCATAAAATCATAATCCAACACGAGAGGACTCAGATGACCCACTAGATGTAACAACACTAGAATCAACTGTCTCATGATCAATCTCATCCTCTATCAAAGGTGTGAAAAATGAATACCTAGAAATCTGACTAGAGACTCTAGACTCCACTAATTTAAGCACAATATCATTAGTATTATGAACATGGGCATCGACAGTTAACGGTGTACCTAACTCGACTATCACATCCACTATTTCACTAGTACCCTCATAAGAAGCATGAAACTCATCAAGAATTGGTGTGTCGGTTCCAACTAATACATCCTCAATTATACTAGTAGTCTCAGAAGGAACGAGGACATCCTCAACAATCTTCGATTCATCAACATCATCACTAGGTACAATACTAACATGTCGACTCTTCGAGGGGTACTGATAATCATAGTGCCCATTTCTCTCACACTTAGAAGTTAGAAAATCGGGCCTTGGCGAAGATTAACCTTTTAAAAGTCAAGTCTATCTTTAAGGCAACATCAAAAGCCTTTTCAATAATATCTAAATCATAAGAGCTAGTGATCATAGCATGCTTTATTTTGGACCGTAAACTCCAAATAAATCTAGTTACAGTATGAGAACGATGCTCTCTCACGTCACAACAAAGGGTTAAGTCCTCAAATTTAGCTATGTAATCTTGAACTGACAATCACCCTGACAGAGGTTGTGCAACTGTTCTAAGAGACATGTCCTATAATATTCAGGAAGGTAGTTTTCCTTAAGCTTTTTTTCATTTCTTTTCAAGACTTTATAACAACTCTATGTCTTACGCAATCTCTCTACCAAGATCCAGTAAATATTAACTGGCCCTACAAGTTTTCTCCTAGCAAATAGAGGTATAGCGGCATCGGGAAGCCTATACCAATCAAATTAGCACTCTATATCAGTTATCCAATCACTAAAAACGCTAGGAGTACAGTAACCATCAAATTTAAGATATGCTAGCTTAAATTTACGCACTATTTTCTCTTTCCTAGCACACCAATCATGGGGATAACTGCTCTCATGGTTACCTCTAGTGCAAGTTCTATATTGATAACTTAGGTGAAAATATGTACCAATTTAGACACAAATGCAAGTCAAACAATCAAGTGGATGTAATATAACTTTCTAAACTCAAGTAAGCCAAATACATGCGCTAAGTAAAAATAAAAAAAAATATCCTCAAAAGTTCAAGTTCTAAGTGTCAAGAAAATGCACTTTTAAAATGATGAAAAGTGACAAACAATGATGCAACCACTAGATATAAGCTAATAAGAATTCAACCAACATATTATCGCAATTCAATAGTAGCTTCAAGTAATTTATCAATTAACAATTCAGCTTAAGTTAGGATATCACCTAAGGAGTGAGTTTTCACACCCAAATAATTCCTATGATAATCCTCGGAGATTACCCACACCGGAGAGCTGAAAGTCACCCACAAAAATTCTGAACAGCGGTAACAGAAAGTGGAAGATAGCTGTCTCGAGAATAACACAAATCAGTGACGAACCGGGCCAGAAACAAGCCCGAACCACATTACTGGTGTGCAGCTGAAACAGTATCGGCACCAACGCTTCAAATAGAGCTCGAAATGGACTCCGTACGGGCCTGAAACGGGCTCTGGAAACTTCCTGTACTGCACTATTGACTGAGTTGACTCAGTTTTATCTCGGTGGCTGAGTCTACTCGTTGAGTTTCTGAGTCGGATCAGCCGGGTCGTGTTGACTCAGTTGGTTCATTGGGTTGGGTCGAGTAGGTTTCAGGTCCAAGTGGAAGCGGTCGGGTTCGGGTCAGGTTGGTGGACCCAACCCGGTCTACCCAACAACTTAAGTTGTAGGTTTCGATCCGCTTAACCCTTATCGGGTTTAATGAAGACGAGTTATTTCAAATCCATAACCTGATGACCCCTTCTCTCATCTCCTGCCAGGATTCAAAGATCTCTGGCGGTGACGGAGGTTCGGCGAGGGCATGAGTAGGGTGGGGAACTCGGCGAGCACAGGATGGCGTCGATAAGGTGTTTGAGATGGTGAGACAATGATCTCAGCAGTTGCGAGGGTGGATAGAGGCAGTGGAGAGTGATGCTGTTATCATGGTGGTCCATCGAGGTCATCATTAGATGGCGACGACGGCGGTGGGTTGTTGGAGGTGAGCGATGACACAAAAAAGGAGATCTGATAAGTCAAAGTGGAAAAGAGTTGCTCGGTGGCATGCAAGGGGTTTTGAAGAGGTGGCAATGACTCGGTTGGATGCGATGACTTCACTGAGGTCCTGGAGACGATGGTGGAGGGCTGGGGCCGCGGCAAAATCTGATGCTTCTGGCGAGATCGTGGCGGCGTGGCGGTGGGTAGGGGGCCGACGAGGAGCAATGATGGGTCTGGAGGTTGCTGTTGAGGTCGTCGATGATCCTAGCGATGGATGTTGAGGTGTTGGCGAGAAGCGATGGCGGGTCAGGAGGTCTGGTGAAGGTGACCGGCGGTGATGATGGGTAGGAGCGGCGGTGGAAACCCTAGATGGGTTAGGATTTTGAGAAGAGATGAAGGGAGGGAGACAAACAATGCCTATTTCCTTTTTTTCTTTCTTTTTTCTTCTCTTTTTTCTCTTTTTTTCTTTGATTTCCCCCTTTTCCCTTTTTTAGAAAAAAACTAAATAGTAGAAGATGATGGATGGAGAAGAGCAGGAATTTCGGCTCTGATACCAAAATGATGTGAGATGGAAGGGGTTTTAGGGTTTGTGGTGGGAATTTAGGGAAGAACAAGAATCTGGGGAAAACAAGGGCGAAAAACAAAAAAGATATGATCACAGATCGCAATCTAGAGCTTGGCTTCATCACCGTTGAATCCATGAGATCAAAATCAATACCAAAGCAATTAACTTTCAAACAATTCATAAGCATAATCTGTTTTATTCATTAAGTCTCTTTAAATAAACTCTTATAAAGAGAACTTTCCATCATATCCAATGTGGGACTAAACAATTAAAGCAAATAAAAACTACAATAAAAGCAAACAAAATGAATACAATAAAAGCAACTAAACGTGATCCCATCAGGAGCAGATACAATGGCATTAACTAGAGACAGCAACAGCAGCAGCGGTGACAATTGGAGTACGAGTAGGATGGAGACATTTGTAGGAGGGGGAAAGCAGAGCAGTAGACGCTACTACCACCATAATTAGTGCAAGTGTAAAGTAATCCAAGTTCAAGAGATTGTTAGAAATCCTTTGCTTGACTTTATGCAGACCAAGAATATTTTTTCCAGATCATGAACTCTGAAAATGAGTTTGTATAATTGTATGAGTTGGTACTTCATACTTTCAACTGATCATTCAACTCATCTATTTTAAAATACATTAACAAATTAGGGAATTGCGTGCCTCTTGCGTACAAGTGAGTTTGCAAATATTCTAGCAATATGAGAAAAATCTTTTTATGGCCTGAATTTTTCTTCCTCTTGTTCTTTCGTTAATAGGGGTGTAAAGTTTATATCAATGTTACAAAACCGAAAAGGTACTTACTATACAAATGAGTCATTGAAGAAGAGGACAAGATGTTTGGGGCATGGCCCCAATAGTACAAAATTCTACTCCAGGCTAAGCCATAACATCATAGTTAGGATGGTTACGGTTCCATTTTCCTTCAATTTCTGGAAGCTTATGATAATCTAGAAACTATCAGGACTACCACTTTGATATCTATCAAGTGATCTTATAAATAATCTAAGTTCACCTCGACAGTGAAGATCCATCGTGCAATATGATTCTTTCTGTGAAGGATGTAGCTTGCTTTTATTAGACCCTTCTAGACATTGTATTCTGAGTTCAGTCTGAACATCTATTTTATCTTAGGGACCATTCCTTGGTATTAGGAAATTCGACTCTTGTACCTTAAAGATGAATGCAATTTCCCATAGCAAATATTATAAACTTCTCCACTTTATGTAGAGTTTCTGTTCATCAAAGGTAGATCTAACTGGCTTCTGTTTTGTTCATCGAAGGTAGATCTAATTGGCTTCCTATTGCATTAGCTTAAACTACAGCAATAAGGTAGGTCTTCTTATTGCCATCTGGCCCTCTATGGTTCATGACGAGGCTCTTTCTTGCCACAGTGTGGGTGTTGTTTGGCTACTGGTTGAGTGGGGTTAAGGAGGGTTAACCTCCCGTCAACCTGCCAAACACGAAAGAGATACAAATAGAGTAATAGGGTTTAACTCATCATAACTTGCCAAATAATAAAAATGACAAAAGGATTAATAACCCGTCTCGACGGGTTAACAGGAGTTAACCCCTCAAATTGAGGGGTTTACAGCCTCTTTAGATGAGTTAAAAAATAACTCCACTTATATGGAGCGCAGTAATAACCCTCCATCCAAGCGCCAACAAAAGCACAAGGATTAATACGATCCTTACCTAAATGGATTATCTAATTTAATCCTGTTTTATTTGAAATGGACTAACTAGGTTAACCCTTTTTCTTTTAAACCCTCCTCTTTAAATTTTTTCCAAATGGGGCCTTATGGATTTTTTTTACTAACTGATAGAGGATTGTGAAAAACACCTAGAGGGGGGGGGGGGTGAATAGGTGTAAGTGCTAATCTAGTGAACTATATGCGCTAAATGCGGAAGCTAATGCAAATCATTGCAAACTTAATACAACACAACAAGTGTAGCCGAATTCCCCGTGAAGGGCTCTGGACTAACTCCTCTTGATTCCCCTTGAATGGGTTGAGGTGCTATGTGAAGCTCTTGTTGGTTAAGTATAAGTTAGGCACACACACAAGCAAGCCAAGCAAATAAGAATGAATAGCAATATGAATATATGCAAGGCAACACAAGCAAATAGATATGTATGATATGAATATGAATGATGCTTTGCACAAATAAATGAGAGAGAGTTGAGAGATATTGGATCAAACGCAAACACACGGATATGTTTCGAGGTTCGAGCCCCTAGCTCTACATCCCCGCCTACACCACCGTGTAGGATTTCCAATCCACTATAGGAGTATCGAACTCCTCTCTCAATGCCACCGAGGCAATACAACCACAATCCACCTCTACCGAGGAGGGATAAGGCCCGTAGCCAATACAACTCAAACACAATCACCTCTACCGAAGAGGGATCCAAACTAAATACCACTCCGATCAACCTCTACCAAAGAGGGATACAACAAAAGCAAAGAGGGTTTACAATCTTGGAGGCTTAACCTCAAACACTTTCTCTTTTCTCTCTTTTCCACAAAACAAGATCCTAAATAGATTAGGATAGAAGATAGCTCAAGTGTGGAAACAAGGTGTTTTTGGAAACAAGCAACAAAGAAAAACTACTTGGGAAATCTCTTGTAAATGATAGAAAATGAAAATCAAAACAATCTCCCAAAACCCTAGTTTTCTTTAATTTTCCAAAAACCCAAAACAATACAAAGATGAATCTTTTTGGCACAACTCTTTTTAAAACTTGTTTAAAATACTGAAGAAGTCAGGAATTTTTAGCTCTAAAAATCTTAGTGAAAACCTCAAACAAATGGGGTATTTATAGCCCCATAAGAAAACTAGCCGTTAGGCTGATGTGGCAGCCTGACAGGCTGACGGTCGACCGGCCCGGTCGACCGCCAACGGTCAGAAATGTGACCGTTGGGCAACCACGGTCGACCGGAACGATCGACCCAAACAAACAGAGAGCACTGCTCTCAGTCCCGGTCGACCGCCCGGGTCGACCGTCCCAGAGCTGCCAAACGTGCACAGATCTGTGCACGTCGGTCGACCGGCCCGGTCGACCGACTTCATCCTAGTCGACTTGGTCAGTTGACTTAGTCGACTGGTTGAAGCCTGGAACAGAAATCTGGGTCAGAAAAACAGTTTTAAAATATTTTGAAAAATCTTTTAACACTTCTAAAAATCCACAAAACTTGTTTCAACATTTTGTATTGAAACACAAACATGTGATAAAAATTTCAAGACATATATCAATCATATCAATTCATTTTTGAGTCTTGCAAATTTTATCAATAACAAAACTTGTATTTTTATCAAACTTGATTTTTCAATAGGAAATCTGATTTTCCTAAAAACTCATGAATAGACATATCAAAATAAGTTTGTTTAAGATATGAAGCATGTATGTATATTGAACACATCTAATATACATAAAAACATGTAAACTTGTTTTGATCAATCATTCATGAAAACCAATTCCAAAACATGAAAACGTGTGTGTTTGTGCACTTGAGCATATCAACTATACTAAGCTTTACAAATGGATCTAAAACACACAATCTAAACTATGGATACCTAAGTCTTCTTGATGACCTTCCATCTTCAAGTTGACTTGCTCCAAAACTCCATCCATGGGCTAGGCAGTGTATGATCTTGAAGCTTTGGCCCTAGAATCACCATGAAAAGCTTCTAAACTCCTTGTTGAATCTAATCACCAACTAATATCTTGGTTAATGATCTGAAACTTAAACAACACAAGATTATTAGTAAACATAACTACATGAGTTAATCATCATCAAAACTAGGGTGGAAGGCCTTTGGGCCAACAATCTCCCCCTTTTTGATGATGACAAAACTCATGGAGTTATATATGCATGGATTAAAGTTAAGCTTCAAAGAAGCTCCCCCTTAACTCATGCATAAACAAATAAACAAAAGATATGCAATGAATGTATAAACATGTATGCATCAACATGCATAACACATAAACATGTTCTAGAAGCTCTAGATATCAATTAAATTAATAAAACATTAACAAAAGCACTAGATGCTCTAGATACCAATAAAACTTAATATATGCAAAAACATAAGTATGCATATATAAAAACATGTACCAATCATGCATATTAAAACATCTTCTCTATTTGAGAAAGACTTTGGTTTATATAATGCATGTTAAACTCTCAAATAATTCTTCCCCTTTTTGTCAATCATCAACAAAGGGGTAAACAATCAAAACAATAAAATGAGGGGTAAAAAATCTTTCTCCCCCTTTTTGTCAATCAAAACAATAAAACAATGTTCTCCCCCTTTTTGTCTAAAACAAAAAACAAAGTCAATAAGGGGTGACTATAATCAACATGATATCAATAGAAACATATGTCAATGAAGCATCTTGATACCAATAGAAAAGTAAACAAAGATCAATAAATGTTATATGCTATATACATTCATGAAGAGGAAGACGCTAAGTTAGCTTCCCTACACATATGCATTACATGAAAGAGGGATGTTAAGCCCTAATTCACATAACACACATTATGTAATGCATAAGAGGAGATGTGAAGCTCCCCCTACACACGTGTACCACATAAAGAAGAGATGTTAAGCTCTTCAATACAAGATACACTCATCATGAATCTATATGTAGAAGAGATGTTAAGCTCTCCTTGCATATAGTCAATACAAATCAAAACTTTTGAATATTTTTCTCTAAACAAAATTTTTAGATACCAATTTAAAATACAAAACATCTTGATATCAAAAGATAGTATTTTTCTTTTTAAGTCATATAAACAATTGAAATGACCCTTTTTTTATCATAAAGCAAGGGAGTGGAAAACTAAATACCAATTGAATATGAATATCGAATTTTCTCCCCCTTTATGAAATACCAACAAAAACTATGTATACTCTTATTTTAACAAGCCTATGCATAGTTTTTTTATTTTAAAAATAAGCTTGAATAAAGATACCAATTGAAAAATGAATCAATTGAAGTAATAGATGAAACTCATGCTCTAGCATAAACAAAATTTGTGTGAAAAATTTATATCTTAAGCACAAATAAAACAAGTATATGTGTATGAAATTGAATGGGTACCAATCACCAATAGATGATACCAATTGAAAATATACATACACAATAAACATATGAGTATAAAAAAATCAAAATGATATCAATTGAAAGAGTTCAATGATACCAATTGACATAACAATAAAAGCATGGTATAACTCATATAACTGATCCTCTCATCTCATGCACAAGTTTAAAATGATTTTCAATATAAACATACAAGGCATGGACTCCCATCCAACCTCCCGTAAAGGGTAGAGGTTTTCAAAAATAGATTTGAAAAATAAGCTTTGTTTGAAAAACTCTACCAAAATGAATAATACCGTAACTAGTTAAATGGAAACTCTTTTAAACTAGTACGAAATCCTTCAAGTAAGGAATAAACTAGAAATAATTTTCATAAAACTCATGTAAATCACATAGCACTTAAAACACTCAATATTCAATAAAGTCCATACATGCTCATGAAAACATACTCATGAGAAATATTAAAAAATGGTGAGTGTACAAGTAATGTGTGACATGGCATTATAAAATTTCCAATTAAGCTCAATTATTCCTTAAATCATGAAACATGAAAATCATCTAAACTTATTTAATCTTCAATGGCATATGTATGTCATGTACAAATTAAAGTATACATACATATCCAAACACAAAGAGTCCACAAATATATATGCATGAAGGCACGTGGCTCAAGGATAAACATGTATATCTAATAGTTTGGACATGATAGACATATACATGAAGTTAAACAATTAAACACAAAAACACGAAAAACTAAATCTTCACCAAAACAAATTTCATTTCAAGGTATATATATGAATTGTCAACACAATAAGTATACATACATATCCCTAGACACAATTGAGTCCATATATAGATTTGCATGAAAGGCAAATGACTCAAGGGGTATACATGTATATCTTAAAGTTTGGCAATACAAACATATACATGAAGTGAAACACACAATCATAAAACAAATTCAAAAATAGGAATACAAGTTTAAAATGTATGAATCATCAAAACTAGAGTATACTAGCACATCTAATGGGTTCAAATAAGCATTCAAGCTCAAACATATATAGATTTATTTGTGGCCCACTATATGCACAACTATATACCTAGTTTTAGTGAAAACTAACATGTAAACATGTAATCAAGGCGTAAAGCATAAAACAAAACAAAATTCATCATGATAAACAAAAACATGATTATTATGCAAATACACATGTTATTAAACCTAAGATAAACATGATAGCTAAACAATGGTGAGAACACTAAATAATGGTCCATATTAAACATGGGTGTCTCAAAATGCTAAACATGTACGTCAAGGATTTAATAAACATGGCACTATCATAATAATCTACAAACAATAAAACATGCTATATATGATAAACATGGAAAGCATGTAAATAAAACGGGAGTAAAGGATTGTTACCAAAACCGAAGAAGCAACTCTCCTTGTCTCCAAAACGTGGTGGTCATCTCCGCCAAACCTCCCTTGAAAGTGATGCATCCAAATGATTTCCTATAAGTACGGAACACATCCACTCTAAGGTACGGCTACTCTCACGTCATGTGAGAGCCCACACCTACATCAAATAAAGGAGGGGTGGTCTTTGGTACCCATACTCTTTTGGGTCCATGGGGTTAGTCTCTTCTCTAACCCAAACAAAATTCTTTGCTAAATTAGGAGTATGTAATCTATCATAACAAAATTTAGCAAGGTGGCCCATACGTCCACAATGTGTACAAGTGTACACATGAGCATACTTGTGATGGGTGTGTCCGTGTGGAGCATGTGTATGCCGTGGAGGGTGTGCATGCATAAAGGATGGAACTTGTTTCTTTCGAACCAAGATTTCCAAACGTGAGTAGTTCATGGCACATTGGCTCATAGTGGAGCCCAAACAATCAACCTTCTTCTTAAGCAAACAAATATCATCATTAATCTTAGAAGAAGAAGTGTGGCATGCAATAGGTGAAGTGTGTGATACTACCCTAGCATGGCAAACATGTGCATCAATCTTATTTTGCAAAATATCATTTTTCTTTAAACAAACATTTAAATCATTTGAAATAGAAACAATTTTGTTTTTCAAAGCAACATTCTCTTTTAAAACAAAATCAATTTTTGAAGACAAAACATCATTATTTTTCACAAGAGTTTCACAATCATTTTTAGATTTTAAAACATTATTTTCTTTTAGTGCCAGGTCTAGTTGAGATCTAACTGAGTCACATTCACTAAACACCTCTTCCTTCTCTTGCAAAACAATCTTAATTTAGAAGACAAATTTTTATTTTCTTCTTTTAAAACAAGATTCTCCTTTTTCAAAATTTTGTATTTAGAAATCAAACTTTCATAATTTTTAGCAAGTTCTTCATTCATAGCTTGTGCTTCTAGGCAATCATTGCAATATGAATTAGAACTAGCATCTAGTTGAGTGTCCGGGTGTACCTCAAGGGAGTCATTCCCTTGGACCATGAAGCAATGTTCTTCGGACTCAACACTTTTAGAACTTCTCTTCTTTTCGATAATCTTTGGTAGCTCGGGAGAAGTCAAAATACTCCAAACTGCAAAAGCCGAATCATAATGAGCAAACACATGTAAATAATCTTTGTGAAGTGATGCTCTAAGTGCCTTTAGGGCAATTGCATTGGCCTTAATATGCTTGCTATTACTAAGGTATGATTCCTTGGTAATGGCAAGGTGAACATGCAATCCTAGGGTCTTCAAATAGCAACTCATCTTAACCTTCAAATATCAAGTCTAGAAATATCAAATATAGGAGGGCTATCCATGAGTGCAAACTAAAATGTGTGCAAGCAAACAAATGTGCAAATGCAAATGAAGATTAGCAAACAAATGGATCTCACTCCTAGGATGTTATGCCTAAGTATCAGGAGCACTACCTCTGATACCAATTGAAAAACACCTAGAGGGGGGGTGAATAGGTGTAAGTGCTAATCTAGTGAACTATATGCGCTAAATGCGGAAGCTAATGCAAATCATTGCAACAAACTTAATACAACACAACAAGTGTAGCCGAATTCCCCGTGAAGGGCTCTGGACTAACTCCTCTTGATTCCCCTTGAATGGGTTGAGGTGCTATGTTAAGCTCTTGTTGGTTAAGTATAAGTTAGGCACACACACAAGCAAGCCAATCAAATAAGGATGAATAGCAATATGAATATATGCAAGGCAATACAAGCAAATAGATATGTATGATATGAATATGAATGATGCTTTGCACAAATAAATGAGAGAGAGTTGAGAGATATTGGATCAAACGCAAACACACAGATATGTTTCGAGGTTCGAGCCCCTAGCTCTACATCCCCGCCTACACCACCGTGTAGGATTTTCAATCCACTATAGGAGTACTGAACTCCTCTCTCAATGCCACCGAGGCAATACAACCACAATCCACCTCTACCGAAGAGGGATAAGGCCCGTAGCCAATACAACTCAAACACAATCACCTCTACCGAAGAGGGATCCAAACTAAATACCACTCCGATCAACCTCTACCAAAGAGGGATACAACAAAAGTAAGGAGGGTTTACAATCTTGGAGGCTTAACCTCAAACACTTTCTCTTTTCTCTCTTTTCCACAAAACAAGATCCTAAATAGATTAGGATAGAAGATAGCTCAAGTGTGGAAACAAGGTGTTTTGGAAACAAGCAACAAAGAAAAACTACTTGGGAAATCTCTTGTAAATGATAGAAAATGAAAATCAAAACAATCTCCCAAAACCCTAGTTTTCTTTGATTTTCCAAAAAACCAAAACAATACAAAGATGAATCTTTTTGGCACAAAACTCTTTTTAAAACTTGTTTAAAATACTGAAGAAGTCAGGAATTTTTAGCTCTAAAAATCTTAGTGAAAACCTCAAACAAATGGGGTATTTATAGCCCCATCAGAAAACTAGCCGTTAGGCTGATGTGGCAGCCTGACAGGCTGACGGTCGACCGGCCCGGTCGACCGCCAACGGTCAGAAATGTGACCGTTGGGCAACCACGGTCGACCGGAACAGTCGACCCAAACAAACAGAGAGCACTGCTCTCAGTCCCGGTCGACCGCCCGGGTCGACCGTCCCAGAGCTGCCAAACGTGCACAGATCTGTGCACGTCGGTCGACCGACTTCATCCTAGTCGACTTGGTCAGTTGACTTAGTCGACTGGTTGAAGCCTGGACAGAAATCTGGGTCAGAAAAACAGTTTTAAAATATTTTGAAAAATCTTTTAACACTTCTAAAAATCCACAAAACTTGTTTTAACATTTTGTATTGAAACACAAACATGTGATAAAAATTTCAAGACATATCAATCATATCAAGTCATTTTTGAGTCTTGCAAATTTTATCAATAACAAAACTTGTATTTTTATCAAACTTGATTTTTCAATAGGAAATCTGATTTTCCTAAAAACTCATGAATAGACATATCAAAATAAGTTTGTTTAAGATATGAAGCATGTATGTATATTGAACACATCTAATATACATAAAAACATGTAAACTTATTTTGATCAATCATTCATGAAAATCAATTCCAAAACATGAAAACGTGTGTGTTTGTGCACTTGAGCATATCAACTATACTAAGCTTTACAAATGGATCTAAAACACACAATCTAAACTATGGATACCTAAGTCTTCTTGATGACCTTCCATCTTCAAGTTGACTTGCTCCAAAACTCCATCCATGGGCTAGGCAATGTATGATCTTGAAGCTTTGGCCCTGGAATCACCATGAAAAGCTTCTAAACTCCTTGTTGAAGCTAATCACCAATTAATATCTTGGTTAATAATCTGAAACTTAAACAACACAAGATTATTAGTAAACATAACTACATGAGTTAATCATCATCAAAACTAGGGTGGAAGGCCTTTGGGCCAACAGATTGAGGTCATGTTAACATATTTTTTAATGGAGCTTTTTATCTTTCAGTGAACCCCATTGCGAATCTCATTTTGGTGGGAATTGGATGGTGTTTACACACTGTTTTTTGATGGGGGGACGAACAACGAAAAGGGGATAAATTGGAAAATTAGGGTTTGAGAATTTCTCCCTTGAACATCTCAACCGAAGCACACTGACTGCACAAAAGCTTAATCAAAGCATTTTTCTAACCATTCATTAACTAAGAAATTCAATAATAGTCTTGGCATTACATAAGCCTACATCACAATATAATTTTTCACCAGATCTAATGTGAGACTAAGATAAACACCAAACACTATAATAACCACCTTAAACAAACAAATCAAACTAACTAATAAAATCTAACTAGAATAACTGAAACAACTAGATGTAATTAGATGTTTTCATCATTCTCTCGGGGTTGGGAAAAACTCGATCCTATCGAGTGCAGACCTCGGCTTTCAATCGAGTTATGGTGGTGATCGGAGAATCAACACTGATGCGTCATGCCTGAGCCACGATGGTAGTAGAACTGGCTTTCGTGACAGATCTGTTATAAAAGATGTCAGCTTGTGCAATGCACATGTAGCAGACAGAGGTGCATCTTCCCGGATAAAAACCGAATCAACTGTACCTCGCATCATGAATAACCTGATCTCATGTCTCCTGTAGGAAGATTTGCAAAGGATCGTACAAGTCAGACGATCTTGTGGATACTAGAGCCCTCACAGCTGGTGTAGATAGCACTAGCTTCATGGCAAGCTCCGCTAGGAGATCTACTGAAGTCTTTACAAGAGGCTCTTATATCTGTGGCTCTGGTTCAGGCTTATCAACAACTGTTGACTCTGGCTATGGCTTGGCTGCAACATCTGGTTCTGGCTTGGGCTTCAAGTCAGCAACAATTTTTTTTCCTGGCTTCTCAAGAACGTCGCTCGATAAGAACTGGAGGCTCTGGATTTGTATCTATCTTTGCAGTCTGGCTTGCTATAAGTCTCTCTAGGGCCACCTGAAACTTGGTACAAATATCAATGATTGATCAGCTCTCGAACTCAGGCTCTTGCTCAACATTGAACTTTTTACAGCCTGGCTCAGATTAATAAATGGATGGAGCATAGCAAGGGCGAAAAAAGTTTTGCAAGAGAAACCAATATCGACATAACTTATGATTATTTTTTACCCAATAATATGGCTCTCCCACCAACTTCATCGGGCATATGAGTACTTTTGCTCAGATGTTAGAGCAAAATAATTGAAGAAAGTTTCTAGATTGTTTTTTCAGTTTTCATAACCATAACGGTTATAAAAACCTTGAAAAATCAGGACAACCACATATATTTTCCATCCAATTTCTTTTGGATCACCATTAGTATGAATGTATCGACCACAAAAATAAAAGCCCATAAGAAAAATTCAGTGCATAAGCTCAGAAATTATCCAAGAATCTCAAAGGCTCGAACTGGGCTCAAATTGGACTGGAAACGGGTTTTGAAACGCTGCTAGACTGTTGCAAGAACTGTAGCGGCATCAAATAGGGGTTGTGGAGGTCGTCCTGCTGCTTGAATATCGCGAAAATCTTTCCAATAGCTTCGGGGCTCAGTCACGAACCCAACGCTTCGAACGGAGGTCGAAACGGACTTCGAATGGGCGAGAAAAGACCTCTGGAATGAGGTCGCGCAGTTCTGGACTGAGTCGGCTCAGTCTTGAGCCATGGCTTGAGTCTGCTCCAGTCAGGCGGTATGGCTCGGCGCGACTACAGTCGGCTTGGCGCGATGACTTGCGGTTTGACTTGAGTGATGACAGGTCGGGTCTCCTGTACGGGTTTACAACTTAAACCCGTTTATCACTTGGATGCGGATTTGGATCGGGTCAGATTTTGATCTAAATCCGTCTCTTTCTCTTTTCTTTTTTCTTCACCTGCACAGGTCTGTTAGGTTGTCATCTTGCAGAAGTTTGCAAACCGGGCTTCGGGCGTGAGCTCTCGCCGTCGGTGGTACCTGACAGCGTGGCCTCGCATATGCAACGAGAGGAGAGCGTCGGCACAGGGTTGCATACAAGTTTTGGTCGAGGTCGGGCACTGTGGGACTCAATGATGAGGAAAAGAAGCAGCAGCGGTGATGATCTCTGGTGGGCGGTGAGGACGTGGACTGTGAGGAGATCAACGACGAAAATGAGGGAGAAGATCTGATGGCGAGATCTGTTGATAATGATGAAGATGAAGGAGATATGTTGTCGATGGCGGAGGGGAGTGGGCGTTGCTGACGGCGTTGGGGAGGCAACAAAGCTCTTCGTCCGGCAGTAGGACTGGAGGGGGAGGTTGATTCGAGGAGGTCAAGATCTGATCTCTTGCGAGGATGTCACGGCCGGATGGTGAAGAAGAGAGAAGATGATGAATAGATCTAGATGATGACGTTGCTGTTGCTGTTGCTGTTGGATGACGACGGAGGATGAGCTTCGAGGTAGTCTGGAGTTGTCGGGTTGAGAGGCTATTCTTCTGCGCGTGAAGAGGAAGAGCAGGGCTATTCGCGAGGGCGAGGAGGATCGATAGTTGAAGATGAACAACAAGAGCGTTTGAATGGCGGTGATGGAGATCGGAGATGGGGGCTCGAGGCAGCAGAGGGAGCGGAGAACTGGAGAAGCAAAGATGAAAGATGAAGCTGGGACGATGATGAACAGTAGATCGGGTTATTTTTTGGGGGGTTTTTTGATTGTTTTTCTCTTTTTTCTTTTTGTTTTCTTTTTCTCTTTTCCTTTTGATTTTTTCCCCAAAAACTAAACAAAGATTGGATCCAGGAGAAGATGAACTAGGTTTTGAAAATTTTGGGAATTTGTGAATTTTGTGGAGGGGAAAAAGGATTTTGCGGAAGCTAGGGTTTTGTGGAAGGAGAGGGAAAAAGGCTGGATTTGAGCTCTAATACCAAGATGATGGGGGACAAACAACAAAAAGATTATAAATTAGGAAATTAGGGTTTAAAAATCTCTCCCTTGGGCATCTCACCCGAAGTATACTGGTTGCACAAAAGCTAATCAAAGCAATTTTCTAACTATTCATTAACTGAGAAATTCAATAATAGTCTTGACCTTAAATAAGCCTACATCACATGATAATTTTCTGCCACATCCAATGTGGGACTAAGATAAGATAGACCAACCACTATAATAACCACTCTAAACAAATAAATCAAAATAACTAATAGAATCTAACTAGAATAACTGAAATAACTAGATGTAACTAGATGTCCCCATCAGTTTTAGGATGCGATAAGCTGCCAGACTCTTGCTTCCTGATTCAGCATGCTGTGGTGATTCTTATAATGGGTATCCATGAATGGAACTATCTAGGAAATATGCAAAAGCACTTGCAAGTACCAAAAGGCTCCACAATAGTGGCTAACTAGCATTTAAGACTAATATCGCCATTTAACTTAAACTTCAGGCAAAAAATTATATGTATGACTGTATCAGTCTCAAGACCCTTCCTATGCCCCTCCAAGTAGCTAAGATCATACAATAAAAAGTTCAGGTTTAATCTTTTGAGTTCAGTTATGTTATAAATTGCAAGTTGCTGATCCATCTGCATGGTGCAAACACCATTCTATAATTTTCTTCTCCATCCTATTAATCTTGAATGGGAGCCTAAAGGAGCCTGTATTTGTCTGAACTTTTCATTCCTCTTGTTTAAATGTAAATTGTAGCGCGAAGAACACTTGGTGTTGGTGAAATAAATTGAACTTTGATCTCAACATTTGTTTCGATATGTCTAAAAATTTTACTTTAACCGTGTTTGTTCTCAGGTATTATTGGTGGAAAACTTCCTACTTTGCTTAGTATTGTGGGTGATTTTTGTCCAAATTTATAGAAAGTTCATGACTCAATTAATGATATTTCAATCTCATTTCAATTTCAACTATTTTTAATCAGTGTCTTTTTTCTTGCATGAAAAAAATGTTTGACTATGCCTATTTCTCCTTCAGTAGGTAGTAGTTTTATTTGATCAGTTGATGGCCTAAAACCTGCCTGTGCCAGTCCTATATCTGGTTATCTGGTATCTCTTTGAGATGCCTGCCAACACAGAAATAGTGTTTACTCTAACTCATAACTGTTTTCCACTTATTGATGCGAGATTGTATTGCTTGGACTTTGCAAGATCAGCCGGATCCTGTCAGGTCCTTGCATTATGTTTCTTCAGTCAAAGGAAAATGGTCAACATCAAAAGTTTGGATCCAAATATGAAGAATTATTTGCTTAGTCTGGGTTTTGATCTCTGGGGTTCAAACATAGCTAGTCCACCATATATCTGTCCAAGTTCTGCAGTCACTGATAATTGTTCATTATATTGTATAATTATCTGTCTTGAATGCACTGTTACCGTCAGGGGCATGCTAAATTTCTTGGGATATTTTCTTCTACTGTCACCTCATTCCAAAACAAAACCTTGATTAGTTCAACGGAGCAAGCAACGTCATCACATGCCGTGTAGTTCTTTTTGAGTTGATATGCAGCGCTCACATAACTTAAAAAACAGGAGAACCACTATTAACTTACATGTTATTTAGAAATTTAGCATTCTACGCATCAATAGAGATATAGAGGTACATTTTCATTAATTATCTGTCAATTCTTAGAAGTTGTTAGTCTTTGTAAGATTGATTTCTTGTGTCTTTCTTGTGATTAATCTTTGTTAGAGAAGAGTACAATTTCTATATGATATAACCGCTGACGTTTACATATGATGTCTTGTAGATTGATCTCAGAAGGGCTAATAATTGCGAAATCATGCTTACGAAGGTTAAGATGCCACTTGCTGATTTGATGGTAAGCGATCACATGCTCTGAATAATTTTGTATGTTTAAGGTGGTACCTTTTGCGATAATTTTGTGTCTTTAAAGTGGTAGAAGATGGTGCCTGCTTTCCACAATTTCCTTTTATTTAAAGTTTCACCCCAAAGCTTTCGCTGGTATCAAGTCTAGTTGTAAATGTGAGGGATAAAGCGCTGTTGCGGGCTGTATAGAGTCAATACGGAAAAATTTCATTTGAATTATACTTGTTTTATGCTCCTGTCATATTACTTAACTATCCAAAATTATAATCTTTGGGCGTGAAAACTCCTCTTTTCTACCATTTTGGCACACATTCCAATCATATCGACCTGCAAATTGAAATTCTCATTCACACTCTTTTTTATTATTGTACAGAGTTCAGTGCTTGCTCTGGACGATTCTGTTTTAGATGGTGACCAGATAGATAACCTGATAAAGTT
The DNA here is from genome assembly GCA_038442645.1 of Agave tequilana. Taxonomy (NCBI): domain Eukaryota; kingdom Viridiplantae; phylum Streptophyta; class Magnoliopsida; order Asparagales; family Asparagaceae; genus Agave; species Agave tequilana. The sequence goes on along the minus strand of JAVJIF010014151.1, from coordinate 32,407 downwards.
TTGTCCCACGAAGGAGGAAATGGAGCTGCTCAAGGTAAATACATATGATTAATTACCTTAGGTGCTGAAGCTGGTTCTTATTTTCTCTAAGGTCATACTCCCCAGCAAGTTCATTATTGTTATGTTTTCCTCATATATCCATAATGTACTTGCATAACATTTCAGGGTTTTGGCGGAGATCAAGAAAGCCTAGGAAAATGTGAACAGGTCAGTATATTTGTCCACCCCCTCCCAAAAAAAAAAAAAAGAAAAGAAAAGAAAAGAAAAACCCACCCACACCCACACACATGCCCATCCTCACGCTCGCACGCGCACACAAGGAAAAACTTAATACTGGATAATTTTCTGTGGAAAAGGAAACTGGTGCTGCAGTGTATATATTACAAAACTCCACTAGCTTGTCCAGGAAGTCACCTGCCCAGATATGAGCCTGTTGTCACTTATTATTTGGAGCTCAGTGTAGCTCCACTGCAGCTCCTGTTGCTGCAACTTTTTTGGTGCATTTGGAAATGTGGGATTTGAAAATTCCAGGTTTGCTTAGATGTAATTGGCGGCTGGGAATGCATCAGGACTTACACTGATGTGCCCGTTTTCTTTTTTGGTATTTTTTTTCTTCAACTACATCAAGGCCTTCGACGACATTCAGCTTCATCAATTTTGGCTGCATAATTTTGGCTGAATAAAGCTCCAAACCTGGCATTTGGAGGGACTTCCATCAAACAAAACACTGAATTTTACCGTTTGTTGTGCATTTGGAGCTACAATAGCTACAAGTATATTAAACCAAATATACTTTTTGCAGAACTTGCTTCCATTTGGCTTTGCTAGTATTGTTAGTCTAACTTTGATGTCAGGTTTATTTACTTGCATTCATTGTAAAATGCCGTTCTGTTATGCGTGGGGTCTAGCTATGCATAGTGCATAATTGGTATGCGCTGTAAACGGATTATGCAGAATTGCGCGGAAATCAAGTTTACACACACACACACACACACGCGCGCGCGCGCACACACACATGCGCGCGCGCGCGCACACACACATATGGGGGGGAGAGAGAGAGAGAGAGAGAGAGAGAGAGAGAGAGAGAGAGAGAGAGAGACTTGTGTCACTCCGGAAGGATTCGAGGCCGAATCCTTCACACTCAAATATAACCTTACCACATCCGAATGCAAGTTCCATTCCATTGAAATTGCTCTACATTATTTCAAGTAATTAAAAATAAAAAATCATGTATTTTGAATACTTTTTGCCTACCATCAAGTAGGCGCAAAATGAATGCCCGAAAATAGCATATTACTTAGATCTACGTCTTTAGACATACAAATTCATGATCCGATCATTTCTTCATGATCTAAACACTTACAAACCTTCACACACCAATTTTGTTAGATTTCAAATATTCTACACCATTAAACTAACCAACTCACTATTTCGGCCGTCCATTTTTGACGCTACTTGATGCATGGACAAAAAGTATTTAAAACACTTGATTTTAGGTTTATAGCTACTTTAAATAATTTAGATCAATTTCAACGGAGTGGATCATATATTTGGATGTCGTGGGTTTATATTTGAGTGAGAAGGATTTAGGACAGAATCCTTCTCGAAGGATCCTAGTCTCTCTCTATGTATACACATATTGAAAGGTAAGAGTAATTTTATTGTTAACCCGAAACAATAATACAATATTACAAGTAGGCTAGGCTACTCTGTTGTTGCTATTCTTGGATAACTATAGAGAGGAGATGACCATAGCCGTCACCCTCTACTATAGTACAATACACACATATGGGTGAGGTTTTGATACTTCTAGGGTATAACAAGCTATTTATGCCCACCTATAAAAATATATAATATTCAAAGAATTTAAACGATCCACTCCATTTTTCGTGATCTACATGTTCCAAAAGGTTTATGAACAGAAATTCATACAATTTAAAGACCAATTGCTTATGCATCCAGTGGTTGTAAAATACGGTTTTTAATTGTCAGAAAATCGCTTATTTTGTCACTACTTAAAATATCGGTAAATGAACTTCAAAATGAATGGCTTTTTGTGTACCGAACTTTCAAAATATTTAGATTAAGATCAACGGAGTGGATCAGCTAATTTCATTGTACGACATGTATCTTTGTAGGAGGGCATAACTAAGTTATGCCTCAACAACAACAACAACTAAGCCATTTGTCCCAAGTATTTGGGGTAGGCCACATGAACCAAAAGAGAATTACGCCGGATCAGGCACATGGATCAGCTTTCTCCACTCATTCCTATCGAGCAATATTCCTTCACTAAGACCTTTAGCCTCTATATCTTGTCGTATTATTTCCATCCATGTTTTCTTCGATCTCCCTGCGCTCTTTTAACTTGTCTTAAATTGATATGCTCTACTCGCCGGACTGGCGCATCTATAGGTCTACGTCGGACATGACCAAACCATCTTAGGCGGTTTTCTCTCACTTCTCTTTTATAGAGGTACACCTATCTTAGTACGAATATCCTCATTTCTCACCTTATCTCTCCGCGTGTTACCACACATCTAACGAAGCATGCGTATCTCTGCTACACTCATCTTCTGGGCATGATGTCTTTTTATAGCCCAACATTCTATGCCATATAACAAAGCTGGCCTAATAGTTGTCTGATAAAACTTTCCCTTCAGCCATAACGGAATGTTACGATCACATAAAACTCCTGTTGCGCTCCTCCATTTCAACTACTGGCTTGGATCTTATGGTTGACATCACTATCGATCTCCTCATCCTTTTGAATAATAGAACTCAAGTACTTAAAATGACTGCTCATCGGTATTTCTTGTCCACCTAGTCTTACAATACTATAATCTCGGATTCTCTGCTTACTGAATTTACACTCCATATACTTTATTTTGGCCCTACTTAATTTAAAATCTCGAGATTCTAGAATTTATCTCCATAACTCCAATTTGGCATTTACCCCAGCTCTCATCTCATCGACTAGGACAATATCATCAGCAAATAGCATGCACCACGGTATCTCATCCTGAATAGCTCTAGTAAGCTCATCCATCACTATGGCAAATAAGAATAGACTCAATGCGGATCCTTGATGCAATCCAATTGTGATAGAAAAATCACTTGTTATGCCTCCACAAGTTCTAACATTTGCCACTACTCCATCGTACATATCCTTGACTATGTCAATATATTTGATGGGGACTCCCTTTTTCATCAATGTCCACCATAATACCTATATTGGCACCTTATCATATGCTTTTTCTATATCAATAAAGACCATATGCAAATTTCTCTTCCTCTCTCGAAATCGCTCTATAAATTGACGAAGCAAATGAATAGCTTCTGTCGTCGATCGCCCCGGCATGAACCTAAACTGGTTCTCTGATATTGTAACATTCTGCCTTAACCTGTGTTCAATTACCCAAAGCTTCATGGTGTGACACATGAGTTTTATTCCACGATAGTTTGAACAACTGGATATCACCCTTGTTTTTATAGAGAGGTACTAAGGTACTCTTCCTCCACTCATTTGGCATCTTTTTAGTTAGCCAGATCTTGTTAAAGAGGTTTGTCAGCCATCTCACGCCCACCTCTCCTAAGCATCTCCATACCTCAATAGGAATTTCATCCGGGCCAACAGCTTTCCTTGACTTCATCCTCTTCAAGGCCTCTTTAACTTCAGATTCGCTAATTCTGTGCATATAATTATGTTTCATATCTTGACACTGAATGGTAAGGTCATCCAAGTCTTGAGTAGAACTACCATTGAACAATTTGTCAAAATACTCTCTCCATCTTTCTTTGATTTTTCATCTCGAAATAAAACCTTCTGATGCTCATCTTTGACACACCTCACAGTATATAAGTCTCTAGTCTTTCTCTCCCTTATTCGAGCAATTCTATATATATATATATATATCCTTTTCAATCTCTTTGGTGTCCAACTTCTCATACACTTCTTTGTACACTTTAACTCTTGCATTCTGAACAGCTTTCTTAGCCTCCTTCTAAGCTAGCTTATACCTCTCAAAACTCACTCCATCATAATTTTTCTTCAAATCTCTATAAGAGTCTCGTTTGATCTTAATGACAACTTTTACCACTTCATTCCACCATGATGTGTCCTTACATGGTGGAGCACCACCCCGTGACTCACCAAGTACATCTTTAGCTACTCTTTTAATGCAACTAGCAATTTTGTTTCATGTTGTATTGGGATCATCTTGGGCTTTCCAATATGCTTCACGTACTACTCGATTTACAAAAACTCTTTGCTTACCTTCTTTTAGTCACCACTACTTAATCTTAGGATTTAACTTACGTTTAATCTTTCTAAATTTTCTTCTAATCCGGACATCTAAAATTAAGAGTCTATGTTGGGTTACTACACTCTCACCCGGTACTACCTTACAATCCATACAACAATCTCTATCTACTTTTCTAGTTAAAAAGAAATCTATTTGGCTCGCACTTGATCCACTTCTAAAAGTGATCAAGTGAGACTTTCTTCCTAAACCAAGTATTCGCTAAGATCAAATCATATGACAAAGAAAAATCTAGAATCGAGTTACCTGGTTTATTTCTTTCTCTAAAACTAAATCCTCCATGTACACTATCAAACCTATAACGGCTAATTCCTACATGCCTATTGAGGTCACCGCCTATGAAAAGCTTCTCTACTGGGTATGCCTTGCACAATCTCATCTAAATCCTCCCAAAATTGACGCTTACTTGACTCGTCAAGTCCTACTTGTGGTGCACAAACACTAATAACATTAAAAATCTCCCTAATTAAAATAAGTTTAACTAGTAAAATCCTATCACCCTTTCTCCTAACCTCCACTACATCTTCAAGTAATTGTTTATTTATGATCACACCCACCCCATTATGATTTCTATCTTTATCAGTATGCCAAAGTTTGTAACCCCAAGGCTCTATAATTTTAGCTTTTTCACCTACCCACTTAGTTTCCTGCACGCACAAAATACTAATATTCCGTCTAACCATAACATCAACTAACTCTGCTAATCTACCTGTAAGAGAACCTATGTTCCATGATGCTAACCTAATCCTATATTCATGAGCTACTTTTTTTACCCTCACCTGCTGATAAAAGTGTGGGAACCCTTGCTCATTTGACAGCACATCCGGGCGTCGATGTGACGCGTCATTTTTGGACGCTGACCTAGCAACCCTTACCCACTTTTCACTACATCCGGGCTCCGATGTAGCGCGTCGCTCAGTAGGGGACGCGTCAACGAAATTTAGTTCTTGGTTCATGTTCATAGTATGTGACAATATTTTACGTTAGCTGTCACAAGCCTACCACAACGCTCCTCCTTTATCCTGGCTTGGGACAGGCAGTGAACGGGACACTGGCGGAGTTAACTAAGTTATACCTAAAATGCTTAAAATTGGGAAAGAAGAAGAATCATATTAAGCTTTTTAAAAGTTTCTAAAAGAGGAACAAACCTATTAAATTGTGAATATAAAGAATTTAAATTGTTGCACTAATTATATAAGTTATAATTATAATCATACATGACATTAACTCTCAATATAATAGCAAAATCGTGAACCAATATAAATAGTTTTAAGTAAATAAAAAATAAATTGGAGGACTTATCTCTTCTTATATCAGACTAGTAATCTAATTTCTAGTGCATTACCAAAGTTCGAGAACTTACACAAATAAGAAAATGTCAGTCAACAAAACAATCAAAGTATCAAACAAGGAAATTTATAAAAGTGAAATCCTCAACTTAAATTACTAGACAATTTAAAGAAGAAAGTAATAAAAATGTAATCACTACTTAATAATTCATCGTCATTTATCGACTATCATTCATCTGCTACTCAACATTATCAAACAAAGCAACTACATAAACACATAATTCATTGTCATTAAGATAGAAGTAACTACTAACTATTTAAGCAATCCACCATTATCCATACACAAGTTATAGTTTTGGAGCATAAACCACATAAACTTTGTATATGGACTGCATAGACCCGCATATCCCTGTATACACAAGGTGTTCACTCTTTTGGAGCGCAAAATGCAATGCATATGCGGTCAGAGGCCGTGCCCCTCTATGCAGGCACAGAAACCTTGTCTTAGAACACTGTTTGTATTATAAGAGCCTGCTCTTCTGTTGGTCCTCATGATGACAGATAAGACTTATATAGAGAGCCTTTTCAAGTTGTTAATTATCCTTGAGATTATCTGTTTGCAGAATTGAATAATACAATCATGAATCCTCTGAAAAAACCGAGCTGGAGTCTTCTAGATACTTGCTTGTTGCTAGGACTGATGTCTGTTGCCTTTGAAAAAGAATGACTTGTCATTTGTATTAACTAAGATACTAACAATACAACATTCCTGATCGTACCTACCAGTACTTTTTAGAGCTGATGAAAGTTCCAAGGGTTGAATCAAAGCTGAGAGTCTTCTCTTTTAAGATTCAGTTTCGTTCCCAGGTCAGGCACACCCACCCCAAAAATCGCATTATATCATATTATCGTACATTGTCTTTATTTGGAATTTCTCTTCCAGGTTGCTGACTTAAGTGGAAATCTGAACATTGTCAACTCTGCTTCTGGAGAGGTATACGGAGTCCTTTTTTATGCCTTGGTTTCTCCATTCATGATCTTTTCGCTCAGGAGTTTTGGTTATCAGATCAGAAATTCTGTCAAATTGAAAAGGATCATGCAGACGATTCTGTCTCTGGGAAATGCACTAAATCAGGGAACAACTCGGGGTGAGTCGAATATGGTGTTTTGGTATAAATTGGTCACATGCTTCTTATTATTATAGTTTCCTGCTTCACATGCATATTAATATCATAGTTCCTACTGTATTATTATTGTCGTCTTGTGCAATCCAATGGCATCAAATCTTGGATCTAATCCTGGGGCCTTTGGTTTGTATCAGCATCTAGTGTTACGTCTTTCTTTAGCTGCATGTGTTCCCATGTTGATGCCAACCTGTAATCACTTTTTGTTCTTATTCTGGCCTAAGTTTTGCTGATAATTAGTGATTGACCGCCTCGTTTTGAGATCACAAGGTTTCAGTTTTCTAGTCAGATGGTAGTGGGACTAGGATTGATAACTCTGGCTCAAAATTGTAAGTAAACTGTAAACACTGTTCTTAGCTGTCCTTGTGCGCAGTGGGTGGGTTGGATGGGTCTGTTCCAGGGGCTTTTTGTGTGTGTTTGGGGTGGGGTGGGGGGGGGGGGGGGGGGTTGTCTTGTCAAACTTTGGGGAGGTCATGGAGTCTCCTTGTAGAACTTTTCTGAGCTAATCCCTATGTTATATGTTCACAAGAGGATGTTTATCAACATTTATATTGACCTATATTTCAGGTTCATTTCGCCAATTGTTTCTCGAGATTATGTTTTTTTATCCATTTTAATCCAACTTTATCCTTTTATTCACTCTATTGTCTTCCTTGATTCTATTTCCTCCTTTGTTCTTTTGCCACTAATTTCATTGGGTTTGCTTTGTGTTTCAATCCAAGGCCACCTGGTTTTATCAACATAGCATCTTCACATTCTTCATCTCTCTGGTCGTTCTCATGAATTCTTCTTTGTTTGATTCATGATATTATGTTCTTTTTTATTTTATAATATGGTTTGTTTTGGTTTGTCAACTCTTGTTCCATTTTGTTCAACTCTTGTAGGAAGGTTTGTAAAGCACTTGAACTTGTCTTTTAACCTTTTGAAAATAAATCAGTCACAACTTTGACTTCTTTTCAGATAGATAGTCTTGCCTTGTTGATTTTTCTCACCATTTGTAGCGGTTATCTTATGCTCAGATGTATACATGCCCACTTAGGATCCTATATTGTAATGAAATTTGATAGAAAATAGGTAAGGAGCCCTATGAACTTACATCCTTAGTAGGTTCTAAGTATATCATATATTCTCTTCAGCATCATCTTCTAGAGAACCAAAGAGCAGATAAAATATAAATAAAAAAAGAAATAAATACAATAAAAATTTATTGTATTGTCTTGTGAAAAATCATGTCCAATATTTTCTAGAGGATCCATCCTTGCAGATTATCACAACCAGTATTTTTATAGTTTTTCTAGTGGCTACTATTACATTGGTGCATGTAGAATCCAGTGTAGATGAAATTATACCAACCTCCTCATGAAACATGGCCAAATTTAATTTATCATTACTTTATAGGTGCAGTAGTGATGTACTTGCACATAAGGTCTCATTATTACTTTTTGATAATTTTGAACAGAAAATTACTAAATGTACATGAGGTCCCATTATTACATGCTATCGAGGCTTTTGTGATATTCATTTTCTTGAGATAAACAGAAGACACTACACCCCAATTAGGGGTGACACCATTATTATATGTAGTATAGAAATTATACATGTCCAAATAAGAATAGAAAACTACAAAAGAATAAAAAAAAAATACTCTACTTTTACTAATATTAGAGGATTTACCCTATGCTACATTAGTGCTCCCCCTTAAGCCTCAATCTGGAGCATAGATTCATGCCTTTCTTCCTATAAAGCAAAGAAAAACTTATTTTGACAAGGTTTTAGTAAAGATATTATCAAGCTGACAACTAGACTTAAAAAAAAAAGTGACTATTAGATGTTGTATGATAAAACGACAATCCACGTCAATATGCTTTGTCCTCTTATGAAAAACATGATTGTTGGAGATATATATTAGCTTGATTATCATAATGTATCGCCATTGGCTTATTGCAGAAGCCGCATACACTGTCTCTGACTGAGGCTATATGAACCGGGGCTTTGCCTCTGCACTTTGCCTCAACACTAGAGGAAGTAACAATTATTTGCTTCTTACTCCTCCGTGCCAAAAAAAAAGTTTACCTCTATATAAGTATTATAACCAGTAATAGAACGACAATTAAGAGGATCACCGACTCAAGCAACATCGGAATAATCTACAATATCCAAATGAGAAGGTTAATAATTTGATCATTTATTAATAGCCCCCTTAAGATATCACAAGATACAAGAAGTAACAATCCAATAAAGCTGATATGAATTATGCATGCACTAACTTGACACACGACAAGAAAAGTGATATCAGATCGAGTCATAATCAAGTAAATCAATTTATCAATCAAGCTTTGATATTGTCATATATTAATAAGAGGCTCCCTAGGTGTTTGAATGAAATAAATATTAGGATCCATGAGAGTGTCAGTAGGTTTAGATATTAAAATACATGTGTCTTCCATCAAACTATTAAGGTACTTGTGTTGAGACAAAGGAAGACTTTGAATTGAGCAATCTCAGTGCTAAGAAAATATCACAATAGATCAATAGATCAAGGTCCTTTTTGAGGAAAATGAGAATCTTTTTGATTCCAGTGATAATAATATCTCAACATAAATTGCAAGAATGATAGTGCCAACACGAGTATATCACACAAAGATGGAATGATCAAAGGAGATTCATTGCAAGCCATGGCGTGCAAGGACATTTTTAAACTTAGCAAACTATGCCCTCAGAGACTACTTTTTCAATTTGTAAATCTGATCACTCCCCCTAAATTTCATAAATGAGGAGATTGAAGCATATAGGCATGCTTTTGAAGATCAACCATGTAAAAAAGCACTTTTAACATCGAACGGATGTAAAGTCCGCTACTTCACTACAACTTACGAAAGAATTTGGATAGAATACAACCGAGGTACCGATGAGTCTCAAAATATTCAAAAGTTTAGGTTTTTATATAGCCTTTGGGTTCTAATTGTGCCCTCAAGCGTTCAATCTTCCCATCAAGAAGAAATTTACTTGTATAAATCCAACGAAAGCCAACAAAATTTTATCTGGCAGTAAAGTAGTAGTTTCCTCCTGCTTTTCATTCGTACATAATGTAGTCTCCATTGCACTTTTCCATCTAGGATCCATCATTATGAGAAGAATTTCCAAAATAGACATAGAAGACAAGGTGGTGCCAAAACTAAAATATGTAGGAGATAAATGAGAGAAAGATAAGACTGATTATAAAATGTTAAGTACAAGAACGGGTACCTTTTTGAAGAGACATGAGAAGCTCAGACTCTTCAGTAGAAAAAATTAACTAAATGGGGACAAGCTTGTGGAATCAATACTAGTTTTTGTTCATCGTTGATAAACCTTAAACGGAGACGAGTCTTTAGACAAAAGTTGTACATGAAGCAAACCAAGAGTGCTAGAAGGAGAAATAGGAGAAACTGAAAAAATATGATGTGTTTTTTTTGCAATTCAAAGAAAGTGATATCTGTGCAAACCGCATTTTTTGCATGCGTGAGTATCCTTGAAAACACATTTAACTTCTTGTGGATTTAGCATATCACGATTTTTATCTAGAATATGAACAAAACACTAGCACCCAAAAATTTTGGAGGCAAATCAAACAATTGTCTATTAAGGTAAAGAATAGAGGACAAAATTTTACCACTCAAAACAGAAGAAAGAATTCTATTAATTAAATAACAAGCATTGAGTAAACATCAATCTAGAAATAATTGGGAACATGCATATAAATAATAAATATGAAGTAATATTAAGTAGTATGCAAGCAATATCAAACAAGTCACGTTTTTTTTTCTTTCAATAATATTTTGTTGAGGTGTATGAGTATATAAAGTTTGATGAATTTATTCATGAGAAACACAATTTTGAAGAGTATGTTGTATACATTTCAAATCATTATCAAATCGTAAAATCTTAAGCGGACAATTAAATTGATTGCTAATCTTTTGATGAAACCTTTGAACTTGAGATTCTGAGAACTTATATGGCTATTGTGTAGTTTGCACAGACTTGATGCCTTAGGCAAAGAATTATTCAATTAGTAGGTAGATCCTATTCTCATCTTACGAAGGTCACCTATACTGGGGGAGTTGGAACAACTTAAGTACATTAGTTTTTTAGTAAACCAAAACCATTTTTATGAGCACTTTAAAACAACAATCCTTTATGTGCTTTCCCTTCTCGTAAAACTAGAAGAGAACCTTTCACTTAAAAGGTTTTGGTGAATCCTTCAGCTGAATGAACACTTGCTAGTTATTTATGGCGTGGAGCTAGATAGTTTCCTTTTGTCGACTTGATTTGGGTGGAGCTAGATGGTTTCTGTAGTGATCAAAAAATTGACCCTCATCAAGATGGTGGCACGTGTCCATGCAAATGAAAGCCTCCCACTGAGACGTCCACAACTCCTTGTCCGTCCCGAGGCCTCCGCCACTTCATATCCTTCCGGAATCACTCCAGAGCGCACCAGAGTCAACTTTCATACAAAGACTCTTCCACCTTGGAAGCTCCAGTGTATCAAGTCATCCCAGAGTGATCTCCAACCCCAAAAACTATATTCCTTCCGGAGCCATCTGCAGTCCAAGGCTTCCGATTTCACTCTAGAAGTTTTCAAAATTAGCCACCGAGATGTCTGCCTATAGTCTCTCTTTTCTCTTTCACATTCATAATGTTTAATGCTCTCCAACGCGAGCAGTTATGGACAGTAATAAGATTTCTTACATGCAATCCCAATCCAACGCTAATAATCACGACCATTACAGCAAATTCGCTCGTGAAGATCGTGCAGTTACAGAGATCACGCCCACACCAGCCGCCTCCATACCAACAACTCACTGCAAATAGACCTCCAGCGAGAAGGTGATTTTTTTTCTTCCAACCGGTCCTAGCTCAGAGATATACCAACAAATTCTCTATAATTTCTGTAACTTGAGAATTATCGTGGAACCTTCTCCTCCCTGTGATTTTTTCCCTATTTGAGTTTTCACGTAAAAAAAAAAATCTTGTGTCTCTTCTTTTTTTGTGTTGTGAATCAGTTTTATTCACATACTCCCCACCTTTCTACTTTCGCTTGTGGTGTGGATCGACCGTCTGATCGGTCGTGATGGAAAATCTCCATTACAAACTAGCGCATTCATTGAGATCTGAGGCCTGCATTCAAGATCTCTTTGCTAAAAACCCAAAAATCTTCTTCAAAAAGCCTCTTACACAATATGGCTCTAAGAAGAACAACCATCACCTTCTTTCCATTAAGATAAGGCAGAGCGACATCCTCAAATCATACATCGCCTTCTTCCAAAGTCAACTTGTCAAAGTCTTCAACTGCGGTGAGGACGTCTCTGTACTCGCATTCATCAGCGGGCTACAGGTTTCTCACCCTATACATGCATCTCCTCAAGCACAATGTTACGCAGATAAGCGAGCTTCTCCCATGAGCTAAACCTTATGTCCAACTGCAAGCAATGAAGACTTCCTTCAACCGTATAGAGAGACAATGTGACATCAGAGGAAAGTCGAAATTTCCAAACAAAACCTCCCCCATGCCCAAGATCGGAACCGGGGGTAACCCCCTTCAAAAGACAAGTGCTCCCAATCCTCTCTCCAAGCTCACTCTAAGCCTTCCCGATGGTACAATGTTTCACTCCGTTGAGGCTCCCCATCAATGAGGTTTTCAACACCATCAAGAACTAACCGTGGGTTAGACGCTTGAGATCAATCCGGTACGATCGTACATCCTAGCGCATAAGAGTATTGCCCCAATCATGACTGTAAAGGACACAAGACCATCCATTACTGGGTCCTCCAGAAGTACTTGGAAGAGCTCATCCAACAAGGTTTCCTCAAAGTGTATCCTCCTGAAGCAGCCTTCGGATCCAGACAACTCAACGATTCACCGCTTATCCAGCCACAACACTTAATCACCTAATACAAAGCAATTGAGTTATTCCACATCTCTGAGAGACAGGACAATACTCCTATCCCTATCATTTCCTGTATTCTAGTTTCATGTATTCCAGTTTCAATATTGAATAAAATGACATTTCTGCTCCTTACCATTGCAATCCTTCCAAGCTAGATGTTCCATTGATGGAATTTCTCTCACCCGAAACTACTCCGATGCTGGGATTTCCCCCTCGAAGTTGGTCCTTCCGTTGATGGGATTCCCCCCACTGTGAGGACGGTGCCTGGACATTTCGCTGGTGAGATTTCCCCCACTTGGAGTCGATCTTTCCACTGATGGGATTTCCCATACTTAGAAGACTGTCTGTACGCTCCGCTGATGGGTTTTCCCCACTTGGATACGATAACACAGACTTGCCTATGGGCTCCCTTCTCGATTAACTTGCGAGAATCGAAATCTTCCGATGTGGGATTTTCCCACTCAGAGTCCCTACTCTATTGCAGGGATTTTTTCCTCTTAGAGCCCTATTTGTTGTTCCGTTGATGAGATTTCTCCCACTCAGAAATACAAACATTAGCCTACGGGCTCCGCTCATCCGACCAACGAGAGGATGAACCTTAGGAAGCTTTCATCTACCAGGTCCAAGCCGGATCGTCACTCCGCTGCTGGGATTTCTCCCGCTCAGAGTAGATGCATCCAATCTGTCGATGAGTTGTACCCCCATTTCAGGACCCTACCGAGGTCTCAGCTCCGCTGATGGGATTTCCCCTGCTCGAAAATAACTGTGAACCCGACTCCGTTGATGGGATTTCTCCCAATCGGAGATCGGGATCACCACTCTTTTCTCCTACTCAGAGTCGACGCATCAATCTGTTGATGGTTGACACCACCACTTCAGGCCTTCTTCTAATTTGTATGAAGTGTATTGGAGAGCCTTTAATTGCATGAGATATATGATATATACATGAGAGTTTTCTTGTTTGGATTATCCCCTTAACGTATTAGTTTCATGTGATTATAAGATGGAGACATCAAACACACCATTTGTGAATGTTTGCATGTATTGCTCATCCCGGAACGACATGGTTGTGCATGCTTAGCTTACAATTGCACGATACATATGTTATATATATGGGATTTTTCTTTTTTGGATTATCCGCTTGACGTACTAGTTTCGTGTGATTAGAAGCTGAACATACGTAATCTTGTCGGCCCGGTACATTTTTTATTAGCTCTTATGTTGCATCTAACATTTAATTTAAGTTGTTTCATTGCATACTTGTATGAGCATCATCCCTCCAATGTGGGCCAGCGGGCGTTTGTACCACTGGTAGTACCTCTTTACTGGGCGCGGAACACAAACGCCAACCCAAGGACTCGACTCCGCTGCTGGGATTTTCCCCACTCGGAGGACCCTCCGCTGTGAAATTTCCCCCACTCGGAGTCCTTATCCTGCTGTGGGATTTTTTTCATTCAGAGTCCTACCAAAATTTTCACTCTGCTGTTGGGATTTCCCCTACTCGGAGGCCAAAAGTTTACAGATACCGCTGATGGGAGTACCCCCCACTCAAGAATAACACCGCAAGCTTACCAAACTGTCCACATGCCAAATCAAACATCCTGGAGTTAAAAACCAGCACTTTGAGGAGACATGATCGATTCCGAACAAAACCAACGATAAAGCAATCCAGGCAAGATCTAAACAAATATTTTCATTCCAGAGGCATTTTTATGTATGTTTTATTTCAAAAAGTCTTTCCACTCTGAATGCATAATTGATTACATCTAACAAGAGTAATACAAAATTTCATTACAATTCTGTATTTATACTTTTTTGAAAAGAAATACAGATGATCCCAATCCAGTCCTTTCATCCTACCGCTACGTTCAGCCTCACCTTCAAACTCCAAGAGCTTGTCCTCCAAAGAATATCCGTCAGAAGACACGCGAGGCAGTGATATCTGACAAGGATGGAACCTCCAAGACACAAGCCAGTGATATCACACCACCAACCCTTTGTTCTGAGTAAGAGGTCAGAGCTCTGGAAGGGGGAGTGCTTCATCGGCGACATCCCAACAAAAACCCCCACACTCTCCTCATGTTGCTCGCAGTAAGAGGAGAGTCTCTAAGCGCGAGGTAGCGGTGTTTGGTTAGAATGAAGACTCCAAGAAAGTAAGATTGCCAAGAAGGCACATCCTCTGTAACCATCTAGGACAGCCCCTACTCCTACCTCGTATACGCTATAAAGAAAGAAATACTTCATGCCTCGAGGTTGGAATCGGACCGATCCAGCCAGAGACCAGACGGTCAAGCCGACTTGAAGCAGAAACCCTCCATTCACCCCTGACAACGGCGCTCAATCATGATGACTGATATTTCATGACAGGCTAATCACGATAACTAACATATCAGGCTAGTCAGGCTCCCAAACAACGAGGGCCTGTCTGTCATTTCCTCCATCCCCATCTTCTCCCTTTCCTTCTTAAACCTGAAGGAGGAAGACATAGCAACGAACATGAGAAGGAATAATTTTGAAGGAAGGATTTTTTGGAGAAGAAAACAGATGTGACTTCCATCCTAAAGACTTTGCCTTATTTATAACCTAACCGTCTCCAATTCAAATCCCTAATCCCTGAAAAGTTGGTCTGTATTCCAAGATCCTCAGTCAACCAAATTAGCAACATATGAACCGACTCAGCCACACGATCTCAGCCATCATGGCGCTAGGATTCGAAAAGACGTTAGCTACAAATTTCAAGCAATCTTATCGATTGACGTGCCAGCTGCTAGCCGGCCGCGTGATCACCAAGTCAATCCAGAAAATTCGCATTTATAATCCAAATCCTCTGCTGCTCACAGACACTAAGAAGTCAAGACATTTAGGGATCTTTACCAACTCCGCTCTTCTGACTTCCTTTCTGCAGGCTCCGACAAGAGAAAAAGTAGGGGACATCTGTAGTGGTCAAAAAATTGACTCTTATCAGTGGCATGTGTTCATGCAACTGAAAGCTTCCCACTTAGACATCTACATCTCCCGGTTTGTCCCGAGGCTACCGCCACTCCACATCATCTCGAAATCACTCCAGATCACACCAGAGTCAACTTTCATACCAAATACTCTTTTACCTCGAAAGCTTTACTGTCTAAAGTCATCCCAGAGTAACCTCCAGCCCCGAAGACTATATCTCTCTGGAGCCATCTGCAGTCCAAGGCTCCCGATTACACTCCACAAGTTCCCAACAACGGCCACTGAGATGTCCGCTTGTAGTTAGTCTCTCCTTTCTCTTCTACGTTCATAATGTGTAATGTTCCCCAACGCGAGCAATTATGGACAATGATGAAATTTTCTGCATGCAATCCTAACAATCCAGCGTAATCATGGCTGTTACAGCAGATTTGCTCTTGAAAATCGTGTAGTTACAAAGATCACGCCCACACCATCGCCAACATGCCAACGGCTCAGTATAAATAGACCTCCTCCAGCGAGAAGTGGATCCTTTTTTCACTCGATTTTAACACAGAGATATACTAACAAATTTTTGTAATTCTTGTAACTTAAGAATTATTGTAAAATCTTCTCCTCCTCCCCGTGGTTTTTTTTTTTTGACAAGGGTTTTCACATAAAAATATTTTCTCTCCCCTTTTTTGTGCTGTACATCACTTTTATTTGCACACTCCCTACCTCTCTACTCTCGCTTGTGGTGTGGATTGACCATCCGATCAGTCGCGGCGGAAAATCCCCACCACAATTTACTATTGTGGACTAAGTTCGGGTTAAAAAATTGCTTGAGTTATAAACTTGATTAACACGGGTCTTATATTCTAGGGTCCTATGGTAGGATTATTGTTTGATGCTATGTGGTGGGGCGAGGCGGGGCTGGGATGTACTGTAGGGAGATAATTAAGTCTGGCATACTGGATCTCGAGTTCTTTAACTTTAGGAGGTGATGGAAAAGATCTTCCTTTAGAACATAATACAACAAGAAGTTGCAAAATAATAGCCTCTATTTGAAGTGAGTAAACCTGAAATATTTGTGAGATTTTAAGGAGCATAAGAAAGGACATGAAGGGAGCTAGGACCTTTTCTTGCGAAACTTTCTTTTGAAAACAAACACTAAGCAACCATATATGTCTTTTTGAATGCTGTAGTAAAATTCAGGGAAGGAAATATAAATTTATTAATAAGCCTTTAAGGTGACTCATCTTAACTACACTATTGCATGGTCAAATCGAGACCCATTGACTGAAATAATATTAACATTGTAATGGTTAAGATTTCCTAGCCACTTCTGCATGGCAATTGTCCCTTTAACACCTCGATAACTATCACAAATTGAAACGAGTGCCTTCAAAGTAGCTTCCTTCATTAAAAAGGAAATAGTACATTTGATACATTAATCTAATATGGAAGAGATTAAAGGAACAATGTTCTAAATAGCCGAAAGTGTAGCGTAGTGGACAAATACCACTAAGCACTAAAGCGGAAAGCGATCGCTTTAGCGGCTTTAAAGCGGGATGGGTATTTAAATAAATATCCAGAACTAGTATATACAAAATTAGAAGCGATATTTAGAAGACTAAAAGGAAGATCAATCATGTTTTTAAGGATGAACATATGAGAATAAAATGTGCACGTTTAAAAGGTGAAGAATGGAGAACTAGAAAGAGAGGTAGACATTGTCTTTACAGAAGTTGTTGAAAGAAAGTACCACAGAGATGAGGAAAGAGGATTGTTTAAAAAGAAAATAGTATGATTAGAAAATTAATGAAAAAGGAGAAGATTTGTTTTGTTATTCACCCACACATGCATATGTGTGAGAGAACATGAGATATATATGGATGTATGAGAGAACATGATATATATATATATATATATATATATATATATATATATATATATATATATATGCATGATGGACCATTTAATGATCGATTCACTTTGTTAAACATGACTTACATGTTCCAAAGTGCTTATGGATGGAAAATCATATTGTTTGGAGATTTTTGGTAATCTATAAAGTAATCCAATCTTATATTCCTAATATTTTTGTAGAAAGCGGCCTGGGTATCTAGGTTGAGCTAGCACCTAAGCCGCTCTAATTGAGGGGTAAGAGCTTACCCAAAAGAAAAAGGAAAATAACAAAAAACCTATCTTTGTTGGGCCTTCGACGACCTTGCACGGTCCCTCACTGCAGCTCCCATGAGAGAGAGAGAGAGAGAGAGAGAGAGAGAGAGAGAGAGAAGGGAACTAAGGCATGTCCTTACCAACCAACCCCCCAACCCCCGCCGAGGAGCCGCACTAGTTGTGGTGGGGGACGTGCAGGGCGGTTGGCGGCTCGCAACTGTGACGTAAGGTATCAAGGTCATCGGTAAGGGTATTCTTTTAAGGTGTTTCACCTAGATGGTGGCTTCGCAGCCCCGCCCAACGATTTATATAACATTGATATCTAAAATCCATGGAATTGATAATCACTTGATTTGCTAAAAGTCTTCAATTCACATGATTTTTCATGGACAAGCACCCAAGAGTATGCATATCGTGATAAAATTGTGTGGATTATCCCATAGATAAGGAAAATTACCTGCCTTGTCAACACCCATCTCATTCTTCCTCTCTTTATCACGCGCGCACACACATCACACAGAATTGGCAATTTCTAGAAAGATTTAGAGTCAAATCACTTTCCTTTGACATTTAATGAGAGGTCATTAAAAAAGTCACTCCATTAAAGTTGAGCCCGATCACTTAAGACTGCCTAACTGCCTACAAACCAAATATCAAATGAATTTGAGTTTTGTTACCTATGTATTAATTACATTTAAAATGAATGGTCTAAAGTAGCATGTCATTTAGGTCTATGATTTGCTGCATATAAATTATCGACCCAACCTTAGATCGTGATTTAAACATTTTAAAACCCTTAAACTCTAGTTTTTGTTGGGTTTTAAAACATTTAATACTATAGATTTAAGCAAACTTGTTGGTACGTATGTTTGTGCCTACTTGATGTTTAGGGGAAATAACCTTGAAGTCAACTTTTTTTTGGTTTTTTAGGTACTCAAAATATGTAGATCAGCTTGAACGAAGTGGATTTTATTTTCGAAGGACTTATCTTTGAATTTGAATGGGAAGGATTTGGTTCGAAGTAGCCAAGTCTAATTATATGTGTGGGCGGGTAGTGGGGGTGTGCGGGTAGTGGGGGTGTGCGTGAAAAAACACTGTTCTATTTCATAATATATCGTCTATTGTGTGTGTGTGAAAGAAAACATAGTGTTCTATTTCATATATCATCTATTTGCTGTAACAACCCTCAAACTTGGTGTAATATCTACAGTGATGAGCATGGACCAGTCCTTCATCTTTGTGCACACTATAGCAACATGTGTGGGATCAACACTTAATTTTTATGCATGCTTGGAAAGAAGATAACTGAATGATCAAAAATCTCAACAGCGACTTGATTTCAATGTAGTGAGGTTGAAAATTTCTATACAGCATTTTATTCTCATGGAATCCTCTGATTTCTCTGGAGAATACTGGTTTAATGACTAACACTTTGATTGGTGACATGTTTCTTTAAAATAATGTGCCTGGCTTGACTCAAACTTGGTACCATTTATATAAGTCTTCAAATAGACTACAGATGCCCAATTGCCCATTTCTTATGATAAACAATTCTCGTTCCCATACCAGTGTACTCATCATTTGTATGCACGAGAATGGAAATATATAAACTTCTGTTACAGGCCTCTCCACAGAATGTCCTTATTTCCATGATGTTTGTACGTAACAGTTATATATTCAAAATTTTCTTAGTATTCACATGCATTTTCTCTATCGATGCAGGTTCTGCCATTGGATTCAGGTTGGATAGCCTTTTGAAACTCATAGATACACGAGCACGGAACAATAAGATGACTCTAATGCATTATTTGTGCAAGGTACCTTTATTTCTTGAAGCCATTTTGACAAAACCTGCTCGTCTTCAGTTCTCTTTACGTATGTACTTTTCTGAACGCATGAGTACATTTATATGTTCTGTGCAAATGCTCTTGGGAACCAACGATGCATGAACTTGATCATAAAAGTAGGATTTGATGATGGAGAAATATTTCAGTAAAGAAAACATGAGGGAAATTAAGAATGAAGAATAATAAATAAAGAGAAATTTAGAACATAGTGTTATTATTTGTGGAGATTGAAATTATGGAATTGGCTTTTATTATAATAGAAGACAGTACGACAGTTCTAGTCGTTGAGTGCCATGTTCCACTGATTCTTGATTGTGGTAGGCTGATCAATTAACTAGTTTGGAAGTTCATAAAAATGATTTCTATGTTGGCCTCCTGTTCAATAGGTACCTACTTAAATAAGGAGGAGCCACATATGAAGAGCTCCATATGAAGTTCCAGTCAGCTATATGTGTGTTTTCTATACACAACCAGATTTATCTGGCTCGGGGGCTAAGTGTATTTCTCTGATGCGCCTTTGATGTCCTATTTATACGGTGTATAGGTTAGGATCTACGTTGTACCGACCGGTAGGGATATGGGAAAATGGGATGATAAGATACGGTGATACCTGAAAATCAATGATATGGATCTTTGTGTTAATACAACAATAATGACATTATGTGTTTGCTAGTTAGTGTTCCGTATCAATAACATAGACTTGTAAGGCCATATTTGTTAAGACAACACAAGAACTAGAATAATTTAAAATATTCTCAATTATTACAAATCAATGGATATTATAATCATAACAAGTTTCATTAAGAATGGACAAATAACATAAATGGAATTATACCTCAAAATGGATAATCTTTTTTAGGATATGTCAAAGTAGTATCTGGTAGGTATCTGTCTAGTACCGAAGTTGTGGATACATATTAATACTGGTACTGGTATGTCTTCCATACTGAAGTATCATGCAACATAGGTTGGTATCTATGTAGCACAGAATCTTCTTTGTTGGGCCGTGTCTGTGTCAGACGCATACTTGCAGATGATACTGATTTTCTGAGGATCCTACAAATTGGCAGTCTACCTTCTCTTTGTTGGTTCACTGATATCTATGCTAGAGATGGGTGAGTTCATCTGTCTTGTACTCTTTTAAGTTAGGTCCCTGCTTCTATGCTTTCCCTGTATGGTGGTAACTTGAATATGGACAAAGATCTTAAATCTCGTTACAAAAGAGTGGTAACTTGGTTGCTTATATATGTTGACGATATTTAGGTCTGAGGCATGCTTGCAAGTTTTGCTGATCAGAGGGCAGCACCTTTATTAATTAGTTTATCGCTGCACGGTATTACTAGAGGAGTTCTACAGACCATTGCTATTTGAATTTTTCCATGAATTGATGGCCATAATTTTGCATATAAAGGCATTTGTGTGTGAATCAAATTGCAAGTAGCATGTGCGCTTCATTTGTGAACCCCATTGTGTTGGATGCATGTAAAAAAGATATATATCGAGCGTGATCCTTATGTTTTGCATTTACTTTCTAGAATTTGCCGTGTGACTGTGTTTTGTCATGTCCTGCCATGTTTATGTTAGTATATGACTGTCAGGCAACATTAGATTGCAACTATCTCTAAAAATATTCAGCCAATGCAAATATATATCAACAGTAGCACTTTTGTGTAGTTTTTCCTAATGGCCGGTCAATTTATTTATTAAATTAGCTTATTTGCTTTTGAAGAGGAGGGAGGGTTGGTTCTACTTCTTTAACGTGACAAACTACTTGGTATATTAGGTTTTAAATAATCTTTTTTGCACCATTTTTTTGCCTGGCAGTTGGTTTTACTCCTTATTAGCAATCAAAGCTTTTATAGATCTGGATGACAATGTCATTTGTACTCTTTAATACTTCATTTACTATTTTTTTTCCTCTACCAAGTTATCTTCTAATCTACTGGTTCCAGTTTTTTCTTGTCACTTGGGTCTATTTCTCTTCATTTCTTTATTTTCTTTTCTTTTCCCTTTTCCACTTTGAAATATGTTATTGATCATGGATGCATATTTTTATTGCTTATGCATTGCTTTCAACCTGCAGGTTCTTGCTGAAAAGCTTCCAGAGCTGCTTGACTTTCCCAAGGATCTTATCAGTCTGGAAGCTGCTTCAAAGGTATAGTGGGTTGTTTTTCAGTTCTACGTGTTCCATTAAATTGTCAGTCGTCTGATCTGTAAATTGATATACAGATACAATTAAAGATTTTAGCAGAAGAAATGCAAGCCATAAGCAAAGGTCTAGAGAAAGTCGAACAGGAATTAACAACTTCTGAAAATGACGGTCCAATATCTGAGTTTTTTCGAAAGGTATACCTTCAGCTTCTTATGGTGCAGTTTATTGGAGTTTGTTATCACAAGATAGTGACATGTGCATCTTTCTATGGGAAGTTCACTTCATGTTTATGAGAGTAGCCAAAATGAGAATGTTGAGATCCGAGAGTGGTAATATGCTAAAGGATATGACAAGAAATGAGTGTGTTATGAGAAGTAATAGGTAATTTCAATTAAGAATATAATGAGGAGAATTGGTCAAGATGCTTTGGGTGTATGCAATGGAGAAGAATGAGTGTGCCAGTTAGGAGGTTTGATATCATCTTAGTTGATGGAGGGACAAGGAGTAGGTGTAAACTGAACGAACATGTTTTGAGGTAGTAAAAAAGTATATGACAGGTATTAATCTAGCAGAGGAAATGGCTCTCAAAGGAGTTGGCCGGAGAAAAAGGATTCATGTAGGCTACCCAAAGGGTAAAGGCTTTGTTGTTGTTGTTGTTGTTGTTGTTGTTTTGTTGTGTGCCATATTTTGTGGAAGAAATCCTATTATTTACAGTTGTTAGTTATTACAGAATGCTTCAGAGTATAGTTTGTATTATTCATGATAATTTGGGGATTTCAAGATGCATGTTGTCTGGGCATCTGTTCTCATTGGGCAGCTTCCAAACATTAATCACTATGGCTTTGCATTTGTTGCTATTGCTCGGATGTTCTAGAAATCAAGAACAGGATTTGAAAGATTCTGCGATTAAGAACTATGGAACAAAAAACTTGAAGCTTTTCCATTATGGATTTGAGGCTGATTTGACTTAGTGTTAACCCTTAAACTTGTTTTTAAACTGTTGTTTTGGACTTGCAAAATGGAATTTAAACATGATAGCGTCAGTGATACTATTGGGTACTGATTCTGTGCAAAATAATTGCATGGAGAGTTGAGCATGTGCTACCATGATATTTATTCTGAACCTTTGGCATTTATCATAGATTCATAATAGCCATAAACTCTTAATTATTTGGAAGTGAAGTTATGGTTTTGCACTCTAGAAGTGGAGACAGGATGATTTAATTACGTGAATAAATTAGTTTATGTAAGATCATTGGGTATTACTTTGCCTTGAGATTGATTGCATGGTGGATGGCACACATGCTACCATGATTCTGTGCATGATTTTAAATTTGGAATTTGAACCTTTGATATTTATCAGGAGACAGATCTCAATATAGTTAACCAAAAGATGTAACATATTTCGTGTAAGCAATGTTTTCGTAATTGAAGTGATATGAGGTGTTTGTAACTTTTCCTATTGTAGAGCATTTCTCAACATTGAATTTGTTGAAAGAGTGCAGTTGAAGTGGACATGGGTATATTACATAATCCTTAATTATTTTCTTTTGTATATTTATCGACTGTTGAATGCTCATATTTGATAAAAACAAATTGGATTCAGATACTAGCTGGATGCTAGTTCTGAATGCGGAACATTAACAGAGAGGGTCCCTAAGGTTGGAGGAAAATGGGCTGTACCTTTAAATTTGTCTTTTATTATTTTAAAACTTTAAAATAAATGAGAGAACATTAGCTTTATGTGGTTTTAGTCAATTTCACATCTGGATATATATATTTGAGCATTTCAGATAGTTTGCTATTGTCATATTTGTATCCATATTGGATGAACATGGGATATGTCCGTATTCGTCTGGAAATGAATACAGAATCAGGTCCAAACTGGATATCCCTGTGTGTTCAATATCAGTGTCATGTCAGCTAGTTTCCCACTGCTAGTTCATGTTTGCTATCTACGAGTGTGGAAGTCCTCAATGCATTTCAATGTTATATAAATGATTTTTAATAAAGTAATGTGATATGGCTACATGTTTTAGCAATACCTTGCAGTATGAAATGTGGCGAATAAAATGGGCTAGTATATTGTCTGTGGTGGTTGTCATGTAAAGCAGCTTGAGTTAAGGGTCTTCTTTATTATTGATTAAGGTTGTGAATATGAATAAATGACCATCTAGGACTGTCGGTGCAATCTGTCTTAATTTCCCCATTCTTTAACAATTTTGCCTCACTAACCAGTGTGAACTGTCAGACTTTGATGGAGTTTCTGGCTGGTGCTGAAGCTGAAGTGAGGGCCTTAACTTCACTCTATTCTAGTGTGGTATGTGATGATATTCTATAATGATAATTTAATGCAAAACACGTGGAAGTTAATTTATTTATGAATACAAAGTAAGTGTCTAAGAAGGTATCTTGCAGGGGAGGAATGCTGATGCATTAGCCCTTTATTTTGGAGAAGATCCAGCTCGTTGTCCATTTGAGCAAGGTAATTCTGATTGAAGTTTAAATATGATTTATGAGTTTGATCTGCATAAAGTTTCTAGTTCTTTCCTCGTTACTATTTTCAGTCAAGCATCAATCTTAGGCTAGGAATGTTCATTTCAAATTACTTATTTATCCTTTCCATTTTAATGTGTTGTGTTTGTGGAAAGGTGATAATGAACTTTCTAGAGTACTCGTAAGTCCTTTTCACCACTTTGTCTAGACTCCGCACGGGGTAGCAAATTTTTGGTTGCATGAGCTTACAATCTCTTTCTAGCCAATGCCTTCCAACTATTTGGTGCTTGCTGCTTGGTCAATAGTTCTTTATTTAAAAATATATGTTTCATCTTTCCATGAAGTTCTCCACTTGAGAGTTGTGCTCTGGTTCCATTATGCATTGTCTTTTAAGAAATGGCAAGGTTAGCTCTAGATTGTAACAAAATCATTTTCCTTTTATGACGAGCAAGGTTAGCTCTAGATTAATAATGCAGTTGACTGCAAATTCTTTCCACTATCTGCCTGCCCCACCCTAAAGTTGTGTACTGTTTCCGCACAGGAAACTATGGCTTAGAGAGTGAACGTCAATTAGCTGGTATGTGAGGCCATTGTCAAGCTGTTTGTTCTCATGCAAACAAGGACCAAGACCAGCCATTCAAATTATCCACGACTAAGAGTCTGAAAGACAGAAATATGATATTATATTTTGTAATTTATATATATATTAAAGAAAATTATTTTTATTATTTAAGTTGGCCATATTTCTCCTAGAAACCATCAATTGTTTTCTAGTTACTTATGTAGCACAGGCACTCATATCGTGAAGCCATACATGTCAGTCGTGTCGTGGTACTTCAGAGTTGGCCGCTTGTTGGCATGGATGTGTCCATTCAACATAGCTGGTTAGAATTATTTCAGTTACACTCTTGTTACTTGTGTATCTTAATTCTTTTGCAGTGATTTCTACACTTCTCAACTTTGTGAGAATGTTCGTGCGTGCACATGAGGAGAATTGCAAACAGCTAGAGCTGGAGAAGAAAAAAGCCCTGAAAGAAGCAGAAAGCGAAAAGATGAAGCTCAGTGCTCAAAGAAGGGAACATGATAGCTTATTACGTAATTCAAGTAAAAATGTGAGAACTAGATGATGAAAATTCTAACAATAGGTCTTGATCCAACTAACAATGCCAGTCTTTTCTCCACCTGGGCAGAAGAAACAGAGCAGGCACTGATTGCAGCGATTTATTAGGGAGTCCTTTTTTCTCTTACCCAACAGAAATTGTCTGGGAAAACATCTATGCTGATGGGAATAAAGCACAGAATGTCAGGTTTATTGCAAGAAAAGGTCCATACAAAGTAGAAAAGTGGCCCATTCACCGAAAGAGGTAGAGGCATACAACACATAATTATCGCATTGTATGAAATTTTGGACTCACATTTGAAGTTGAAAACACCTAGTTTTAAGCTTTTTCATATTTTGTGCAGCTTGTCTGTGAACAGATATGAAGCATCGAGGGGAGAAGCCTTGGTAGAGAAGCTGTTCTATACTTACTGACCAAGAACAGTGAAATTGTAAATAATTACAAACAGAGTTTACTTCTTGTTTTATGTTCTCCATATGTTTTTAAAGACCCCGATGTTGTAGGAGAGAATTGTAGTGCCTGGGGTAATATTTTTTTTTTCCTTTGCCCTTGAATCAATTTAACTCTTACTATTGCTGTGGTCAAGTTTGTGAAGTTAAATTACAATTTTTCGCAACTGTAAATGCTTTTGGTATGCTGTAGATGAATATTGGTGTAAATTCATATATAAATAAATTTTTTTTGTTGTGTTGTCTTAGCTTTCTGAAAGTTTGATTGTTGACATGGTGATTCAGCTTGTGTGATGGGATCTTCAAGCAATTTCAGTTTCAGGATGGATCCCAAATGCTTTGCTCTCTTCACAAAGGGCAGGCAAAAGTCGAAATTGTACTCACTTGTGTGGCTGGGGTTCAAAAAAAGAA
Organism: Agave tequilana; assembly: GCA_038442645.1. Classification (NCBI taxonomy): domain Eukaryota; kingdom Viridiplantae; phylum Streptophyta; class Magnoliopsida; order Asparagales; family Asparagaceae; genus Agave; species Agave tequilana. The sequence goes on along the minus strand of JAVJIF010014151.1, from coordinate 6,103 downwards.
TTCTAAAGCTCGATATTTGTTCCTATTTTCCTTTATTTTGCCCCTTTACCTTTTCTTTCTTGCTTTCTCTCTTCTTTTACATTTTTTTAAACTGTTTTTTAAAACATTTTCTGGTGCTAATCATGCCAAAAACTTATCACTGCCTACTCTAAGCTTACAATATTTCCCCAGATAATATAATTATAGAATCATTCAGTATTGTTTGGTTTGGGTTATCTCAATTCACTGGATATAAGTTAACTGTAAATTTGACTAAAGAGTATCTGTGATCATATGCCACACTAACTTTGCGAACATCACTCATTGTGTAAAGAGTCCGCTTCTTTTTTTAATTTTTCTGATTGAAAATTTCTTTGCTTCTGTGTTAAATGAAAGATTGCAAGAATGACTGATTATCACTACTGAGCTGAGCTTAGGGATGGCTAATGGGGCGGGTCGATGCGGCTTTTGCGACCCGTTTGAGTCGCACAGGGCGGGTTACGGGTCAACTCGCGGGGCGGGTCAAAACGGGTTGACCCGTCCCGTGTAGACGGGACGAATCCGATTCGTTTCGTGACGAATCACGGGACGAATCGGGTCGGGAAAAATTTTCCCGACCCCCCCTTCTCTAATTTTTTTTTTTTTTTTTTTATGTCCAATATTATTATATGACTGTTAGAGAGAAAATTAGTCTCAGACCCCTAAATTCGTTTTTATTTTTTTTCAACCCTCAACGGCTCAAAAAAGAGCCGTTGTGGGTGAGAAAGAGGGTGCCATGTAAAAAATTAAAAACCCCTAACCTCTATAAATACCCTCTACTCTCATTCATTTTCATCTCACTTAACCTCAACCTTCTCTCTTCTATTATAAATCACTCTTATTCTCTTATAATTACAAATCTCTACCAACTTCCAGTCTAGTCTAATGGAGCCCAACTGGAGTACTGGCGGTACCTCGTCCGAAACCGGTGGTACCTCTTCATCAACACAGAATTCTTCATCTGCCGCACCTTACACCGATGCTGGCGGTAGCTCGTCAACATATGCCGCTTACTCACCATACAATTATGCTCCCTCAACATTCGGATTTGCTCCCTATCACAGTTCGTCAAGCTATGCAATTGACTACAGTGGTTTTGCACTATATACACATGCTGCATATGCCAGTGATAGTGGTACAGGTTGGCATTCTATTTCCTTCCCTTCTCAATATTCCTCATATTCTCAACTTTTAATGTCAACATCACCAATGCACGCACAATCTCTGGCTCCTTTTTTTACTGAAACACAAGAACAACACGATACACAAGCAGCACAGCATGATACTATAGTTCTAGAAACACAACAACCAACTAGCACAAGCACAACCACTAAAGTAAGAGCCAAAACTTCTCTAGTGTGGAACCATTTCGTAGAAAAAGTTGTTGAAGGTAGAAGAAAGGCAGAATGTAAGTACTGTCATCAACTATTTGATCATAAAGAAGGATACGGTACAGGTGTTCTTAATAAACACTGTGAAAAAAAGCATGCTAAAAGTCACGATTTACCACTACAATAAGCACAAATATTAGCTGATTCAGGCACACTCTCCACTTGGAGATATAAGCCTGAAGTAAATAAACATAAGTTAACTGAATTTATTGTTCGAGCAGAACTTCCAATTTCTTTGAATCAGATGCATTAGTTGATTATCTTAAATCTGTTTTTGCTCCTGATTATAAGAGAATTAGCAGACAAACTATAAATAAAGAAATTGAAGATTTATTTGTAAATAGAAAAAAATATTTTGAAGGCTCTTTTTACTAGTGATGCTAGAAAAATTTCATTAACTTCTGATATATGGGAAGTTCTTAATCTTATTCATTATTTATGTGTTACTGCTCACTTTATTGATGATAATTGGATTTTACAAAACGTATTTTATCATTTTCTAAATATTTTGAGAAACATTCTGCTACAAATGTAGCAAATTCAATTTTTCTTACTTGTAGAAATTATGGTATAGAAAATAAAATATTTTCTATTTCTTTTAATAATGCAAGTGAAAATACTGCTTCAATAAGACAATTGAAAACGGTATTAGATCCGATTTTAAACGGTAAACTTTTTCATGTTAGATGTCTTTGCCATATATTGAATTTATGTGTACAAAATGGTCTAAAAATCTTAGACAAATATATTTATAAAGTTAAAGATATTATTTTACATATAAAACACAGTGGACCTAGGAGACAATCTTTTAAAAGTTATTGCCGACAATGTGGACTGAAGGAAAACTACTCCAAGCAGATGTGAAAACTCGTTGGAATTCAAGCTATAATATGATTAAAGATTGCCTTCCTTATAAACAAGAAATTCAATTTTTTATAGTAAATGAATGTTCATCTTATTATATTAGCGATGAAGAGTGAAAATTGTATGAAAATTTTTGTACTTTTTTAGAAAAATTTGACACTGCCACAAAAGTACTTTCTGGTACATATTATCCCACATGTAACTTAGTTTTTTATAATCTTAATGAGATTGCTCAAGTATTTGCTGCATACAGAGATGATGACAGTTTTGAAGAGGCTATACATGATATGGAAGAAAAATTTCAAAAATATTTTGAAAATATGCCTTTTTTATTTTACTTAGCTACAATTATGGATCCTAGAATAGATAATTTAAAACTTTTATTATCCAATTTTATTTTCTATTTAAATTATGAACAAGATGTAGATAAATTACTTTTAGAAATTAGATCTCTTTTAGAAGAAATGTACTCATTGTACAGAGATGAGTTATTTCCTCTTCTTCTTCTGAATTTAGGACACCTACACCATCACAACCTTCTTCTACTAGTCTAGGTAAAAGATTATCTAATTTTAAAAGTTTACTTTCCTCTAATATTAGAAAGAAACACTCTTCAGGAGTAGGTTCATTTGATGAACTTAATTTATATTTGAACACAATGCCTGTTGAAATAAATGAAAATGATGATGAACCATGGGAAACATTTGATGTTTTGTCGTGGTGGAAAGAACAAAGAGAACAATTTCCTGTTCTTTCTATTATGGCCCGAGATATACTGACTCCTCCGGCCTCTACAGTGTTGGCCCAAAGGCCTATCACTCTAGTTTTGATGATGATCAACTCATGAAGTTATGATTACTAATGATCTTGTGTTTAATTAGTGACAGATTCCTTATCAAGATCTTAGTAGGTGTGGAGCTTCAACAAAGGATTTAAAGTCAAGTTGGAAGCTAGCACCGGTTGATTCACGAGCCTATGCATCAAGATCACATCTAGAGATGAGCTCGGTGGATTGCATGTGGACCAAGTCAAGAAGATGAGAAGACTTCAAGAAGATGAAGACTTGAGTCTAAGTTTGTTTTTATAAGATTTATTTTAGATAAAATGTAAAGGATAGAATAGTTGGTGGATTGCTCAAGTCTATATCACACACACACTCTTGATAGAACTCTTGATAGAATGATTTTCATAAAAGATTTTCCTAGTTAAGAAAAGATTTTTATTTGTGATAAAATACAATTTGGTTTTTGGTATTCATGTATACATATCTTATATCCAAAACCATGTTTAGAGCCTTATGTCAAAAACTAGATATTCATCTTATTTGTGTAGTGGATCATATCCACACACACTATGCTTTAAAAGTATATCTTGTTTTTGTATTTGATGAGATTTTTCTTATGACAAAATATCTACTTTGGGTTTTGGTAATTTCTTATATACATATCCTTTAACCAAAACAAGTTTAGTGCTTTATGTCAAAAACTAGATATTTCATCTTGATTGTGTGGTGGATCATATCCATACACACTTTGCTTTATAAGTTCAAAATATCTTGTTTTTGTATTTTGTGAAGTTATGGAAAAACAAGTTTTAGAAAAACATATTTTTAGAAAAACAGTTTTTATTTTGATTGAAACTATTTTTCTGGATTTACTGTGAATTTCTGGGATTTTATTAAGCCAAAAGACCAATCCTTAATCCCTATTTTCTGGTTCTGCCAGTTCTGATTTTTCAGAACTGACAGAGGCCGGTCGACCGGGTCGGTCGACCGGACGTGCACAACGTGCACGCCAGTGTGCACTGGAGATCGGTCGACCGGGCCGGTCGACCGCTTCAGAGAGCTTGGCTCTCGGGAAAATATCGGTCGACCGGGCCGGTCGACCGACAGAGAGTTTACTCTCTTCTCCAGGTGCGCGGTCGACCGGGCCGGTCGACCGGAGGCTGCAACGGTCGGATTTTTGACCGTTGCCGGTCGACCGGACCGGTCGACCGGTAGCTCTGACAGAGCCCAACGGTCAGATTTTTCTGGCCTCTATAAAAGGGGGTTTTGTCATTGTTTTAAGTCAAGATTTTTGGAGACCTTAGAGCTAGTTTTTCCCAGTCTTTCTGAAGGGTTTTTCTCCACAAAATTAGAGTCAATACTTCCAATTAAAAGGAGAGTTTTATCAAAGAGTGTAAAAGAGATTTTCTTGTGTTTTTCACCAAAGATTCTTTCCTTGCTTTCTCACACAAACACTTGAGCATCCATTGAGCTATTCATTCTATAGGAGTGTTATTGTGAGAGGATTTTAGGTGATCAAGAGTTGTGATCACCAAAGTTCATCTTTGTTCTTTGAGAAGGCGGACGGTTGTGTTCGCGGTTTGTTTCGGGTCCTAGTGAGGACTTGGTGTTGTTGGGTCCTAGTGAGGACTTGTAGCTTGAGGTGCGGCCTCGACGAGCCGGTGGGCTTGTGGTGTGTAAGGGACTAGAGAGTCCGAGGGCTTGTAGGTGTTGCGGCACCGAGGAGAGATCTGGTGGGATCTTGCATAGTGGAAATCCTTCGTGTGTCGAAGGCGGGATGTAGAGCAAGTGTGCTCGAACCTCGAAACATACCCTTGTGTTTGCGATTGCTCACTCTTGCTCTTTTTCTCACTTAGTCTCTTTTATATCTTGCATTACTTACATTGTCTTTACTTTACATGCTTGATATACCCTTGTGCTTATATTGTTATATACTTGCGTGGGATTGCTTGTTAACACTAGTATTCAACCAAGAGAGCCAACGCGGCACCTCAACCCATTCAAGGGGAATCTAGAGGAGCTTGTCCAGAGCCTCGCAAGGGGAATTCGGCAACACTCTTGAGTTATACATAAGTGTTTAATTAAAAGAAATTTTAATTTGGTCAACTTAGTTTTAATTCCGCATTATTTGTTCATAAGTGACCATTAGATTAGCCATCACCTATTCACCCCCCCTCTAGGTGATCTTACATACAGTAGCGTCCGAGAGCGCATTTTCTGCAGGTGGTAGAGTTTTGACACCCTGGAGGAGCAGGCTGACGCCGAAACACTTGAGAGATGGCTGTTTGCTTAAAGGACTGGTTCGATGCAGAAAGACGCACACAAGGAAAAACTATTCTAGATGAAGAATTTGAACAGGACGATGATGAAGAGTAGAGAACCACCAGAGTTTTTTATGTACATTGTATGAGATGAGCACCAGAGTTTTTATGTATATTATACGAGATGAGTTTTATGTACATTATATGTGATGAGCAGATTGGTATATGATTTTTTCATATTAATAAAATAATTTACCTTACAAAAAAACCTGTAATTAGTGAATATCAATTCTATTATTTCCTCTTTTTTTACCTTTTTCTAATTTCTTTATAACTTTAAATTTAAATTTTTTTAAAAATATGAATAAAAAAAAATATTTAAAAAATGTCGAGACGGGTCCAGCCCGTCTCGACGAATCCGGGTAACGAATCAGGTACCCGGATTTTCAACCCGTCTCGTCGAATCCGTGACGAGACGGTTATGAATTCGTTGGGCTGACGGGACGGATCAACCCGATTCGTCCCGTTAGCCCTAGCTGAGCTCCTAAGCAAAATGAAAATGCAGTGCCCAAGTAATTTGTTTAATAAGGTGACGTCGTGCCTTGGACGAAAATTGTAGGTCCCAAGATATAATGTGTACAATGATACGTACATCCCAATATCTCATACAAAAAATGAACAGCAGCAGCAGCTGCTGCATCGGATCTCACGTCCCACTATTATTTAACGGTACCCAACAAACAAACACTCAATGAAAATCCCAAAGTGAAGAAAATGGGCACCAA